>RJWM01030183.1:0-23895 GCA_004363535.1 Dasyprocta punctata
AAAAAAAAAAAAAAAAAAAAAAAAAAAAAAAAAAAAAAAAAAAAAAAAAAAAAAAAAAAAAAAAAAAAAAAAAAAAAAAAAAAAAAAAAAAAAAAAAAAAAAAAAAAAAAAAAAAAAAAAAAAAAAAAAAAAAAAAAAAAAAAAAAAAAAAAAAAAAAAAAAAAAAAAAAGAAGAAGAAGAAGAAGCAGAAGCAACAGACTTAAATTGACATATCTCAAATACAAGTGTACAAATGTCTAACAGGTATATGAAAAATGATCAACAACACTAATCATTAAGGAAGTGCAATGCAAAACCAAAATAAGATCGTACCTCAGAACAGTAAAAATGCCTACTACAACAAAACAAACAGAACAAAACAAAACAACTAAAGGTAAGTCATTGGTTGGGATGTATATACCCATTATGGAAAAACACTATGGAAAGTCCTCAAAAAATTAGAAATGGGTCTACGATATGGTTCAGCAGCCTCACTATTAGGTATAAATCCAATGAAAATGAAGTCAGTCTATCAGAGACACCTGCACTTCCATGTTCAATGCTACACTCTACACAACAGCCAAGACATGGAGACGGCCTCAGTTTCCATCCACTGATAATTGAATAAGAATATGTGGTGCATATAAACAATGAAATAATATTCATTTAGAAAAAAGGAATGAAATCCTGTCATTTGCAAGCACATGGATGGAACTGGAGATCATTTTGTCAAGAGAAATAAGCCAGGCACAGAAAGACAGGTAAGTACATGATGATCTCATGCAAACGTGGAATCTCAGAACAATGAGCTCACAGCAGCTGAAAACAGAATGATGACTACTGGAGACTGGAGAGAGTCAGGGAGAGGAGGGGAGAGAAGGGGAGAGGAGGGGAGAGGAGGAGAAAGCTGCTTGGTCAGTGAGTTACTCTTGGACACAAGCGAGAAGCTCTGCTATGCTGCTACACAGCCGAGTACTGAAAGATAACACTGAACATCTCAAAAAACCAGAAGAAAGGACTTTGTTTTTACTATAGAGAAATGATAAATGTATGAGGAGATGAATACGTTTAACCTGGTGGAAACATTACACAGTGTAAAAGCACTGCACACTAGTTCATTTACAGGTTCAATTTTTATGTTGTTATGTATCAGTTAAAAATAAACTTAATATTTAAAAAGATGTTAGTTTGCTATTTGTAATAACCTAAAATGGATTCCATCTATTATAGAATAGATATAAAATTATCATGCAGTCACAGAAGGGCATATTGTAAACTAATGAGAATGACTGATTTATTTCTACACGTGACAGCATACATGACTTTCACAGATAATGTTCAGCAAAAGAAATTAAGTAGAAACACACATGGTATGAGTGGTAAGAGATCAGCATACGGATATTTGGTGTTAAAAGCCCATAGTGGTTATCCTTAAAGGACACAGGTAGGGAGAAGTTGGGAAGAAAATTACAGCAAAATAGACAGAAAAGGAGCTTTGGGGTGCTAGCTTTGTTTCTTTATATTCCTCTCTGAATGTATTCATTTTGCAGAAATCCATGGAGCTATACAATTATAATTTGTTCACTTCTCTCTATGCAATTTATGTGTCAATCTATGTGAAATTTATGTGTCAATTTATGTGAAAAAGAACTAAGAACTTGACTAATCAAAGTTGGGTCAGTGTAAACATCAGAAAGGATAAGATCAGCCATGCATTGACACAGATCAATTATATAAAACCCAGAAATTTATAATCAGTAGAAAAAATACATTGGTCACCTTTGGGGATGTTAAAGTACTAGAATATGAAGGCTATTCTAAAAACTGGTAAAATAAAAAGATAGAAACATTATCCTGACTTTTTTATATGAATTATATTCCACGGTGATAAAACAATTGATGCAGGAACACTTTTAGTTTAAGCATTCCAGATAGTAAATCTAAAAGGAGTAATAGAATTGGAAAATTGCCATTGTACAAAAGTAATGGTATATGTCTGCTGATACATTAAGAAGCACACGACATCACCTAAATGGATCTGACACTAACCAGGTTTCCAGCCCTAAAATCCAGTTTATAGGAAACAGGGCTGATAAAAGAACAAGTTAAGTGAATTCCAAGAATGGAATCCACCATATCGAGCATGTGGGAAATGTACAGCACAAATGACTTGATTATTTTTCAAAACTATTTTTAATTTTGTTGCCTTAAACATATATGTTTAATACCATGCTAGATTTACTCTTGTAACCAATTTCCCTAACACTAGACCATTTATATCATTCTCTTTTTATTCCTGCCATAGAAGATAAGGGAAAGTCTGACTGTTACAGATTGAAATTTAAAGACTCTAGCAGTTAAGTCAATTTGTGAACTTATTTGGATGTGGATTTAAACAACCAATTATTAAAAGATATGCTTAAATAATCCAGAAACGTTAACATGGAATGGGTATTACATGTCATCAAAAAATTAGCAATATACTATAGTTATGTTTTTACAAAGTCATCTCTTAGAGATATAACTTAATTATTGATAGATACAATTATATAATTTCTGGCGTTTGTGTCAAATACTTCCAGCAATAGCAGGAGGTGAGGTGAGCTGGGTATGGTGGCACACACCTTTAATCCCAGCACTTGGAAGGCTGAGGCAGGAGGATCATGACTTCAGCCTGGGCTACATTCTGAGCATGAGACCAGCCTGGACTACACAGTGAGATTCTAACTCAAAAACAAAAAGGGGAGGGTGGAGGAGGGAGCAGTGGGTATATAAATCCTGATTAGTGATTAGTCAGTTGTTGATAATCATTGATACTCTGATGTGGACAATGTGGTTCACTCTTCAGGACATTTGAAATTCTATACCTGAAGACTTACCCCATCCTTAGCTTTCACCAGGAGATCAAAGGTGGCTGGATCCCTTTCCCTGTCCAGGTCTTGAGACACACAGATCTGCCCATCATGGGGGTTGATCTGGAATGCTGAAGGGGCCGCATCACTTTGGAATCCATCATAAAGTGAATACTCGACCGAGCCATAGAGCCCGGCATCTGCATCAGAGGCTTTCACCTAGGAGACAGGAGAGACACGAGGTGAGCAGTGCGATGCTCCTGTTACTTCCGGGCTCCTTGATTCTTATGACAGCTTGTACAACCAGGTGACCCCAAGCCAGCCAGGAAGCACAGGCCTTGGTTTTCCCACTCCCTGTCCTCTCACCTCCCTTGATGACTCTGCTTCCACTTGCTCGTCCGCTGGACGTTCTCCTTTTCTATCTCTAGGCCTACTCTGATACTTTCAAGCCAGCCCTAAAAGTCTGGGTTCTATTCTCCTCTTACCCCTTTCAGTAAACCTAACTGATCTCATTGAATCTGAAGGGTTCAGAAATATCTGCATGACTATTAGGATTCTGCAATACATCTTTGGTTCTTCCTCATCTGTAGTCTTTTAGTGAAGCAACAAAAGTTGAAACAGTAAATGACATTTGAATTCCAACCCCATGATAGAATTCACCAAGGTGGGGGTGAGATTTTCAACTTTTAGGCTAGGTTTCTTTTAGGAAGCAATGCCCCAGTGAGGGGCCTGCATTCCCAGTGGGCATTTGAGAACAAAATCCAGCCCACTCTCTGCTCTCCATAATAGGTGCACAGACACGAAGCATGAATTACCCACAGGGAAGGGACTCAGTTCTTATTCCATAAATTTCTTTTATGCCAGCAGCAGCCCTATGCCAGGTAGAAAGAATGAAACTGGAATTATGAAACCAACTTGTGTATACCAACTGTGGGAGCTTATCTGAGGGTCAGTGCACTCATTCCAAGATCCACACTGCATATCTAAAACTACAGAGAGTGCCCACCCCTACATATACTATGCTTTTCCTACATATTTATAGCCATGATGAAGTTTAATTCCTAACATAGACTCATAACTCCTATAACAGCGAGATGCTAATGATTATAAATAATAGAGTAGAGAAGGGCTTCAGGTGTAGCACAGTGGTAGAACATTTGACTAACATGCTCTATCCTTAGTACGACAAAAGAAAAAAGAAGAGGAGGGGGATAAGGCAATTATAATATTGTACTAAAATAGAAGTTATGTGAACGGGGTTGCTCTGTCTTTCTCAACTGCCACAGAGCAGGCAGCCAGCAGTGGGAATTCATGGGACAGAGATAATTCGCACCCCGGGTAAGACGGAAAAGGACAGCGCACGATTTCATCACACTACACACTACAGAGAGTAGCAATGGAATCCTTGTGTTTAGCTTTATAATTTTCTATTAATATGTTCCGACCACAGTTGTCCACAGGCAATGGGAGCCATGTAACAGATAAGAGAGGGCTAATACTCGATGAGAAATACAAGCGGGCGTACAGATCACAAAACATCCCTGAGCTCAAGCTCGGTATAATTCCTTGGACAACCCAGCTAGATGGCAGCATTTAACAGATGCAATTTTAGGGAAGAGAAGGAGACAAGGGGAGGAAGAATGAGATTTACAGAACGGGCACTCTTCTAGGAGTTTAACGTTTGTTACACACCTACACTGTGGGAGCTACCAATTTCCATTTTACAGATCAGATGTCAGACCAGAGGGCTTATGTACTTATTGAGGAACACAAAACAGAACACAACACATCCATCCAATTATTTGTTTTGCATTAAAAGCAAATAATTAGACAACATTTTATATTTGAAGCACTGGGCCAGCCACACCCCTAAGCAAGGACAGACTCTTAACGACATGATAGATAGATAGCTGAAGTGTTGTCACTTCATATTTTTATTTCCTGAAAAACTTACCCCCTAAATCTTCTGACCTTTCTCCAAAGCAGAGTGTGCTAGAACATGTGTGATGCCACTAGCAAGTAGCCGTTTTCCTCACACACACGTGGTTTTCTGACCAGAATAGCATTAGCACATACAAAAACAACTCAGGGTAATGTCTGGGTCCTCGTGGCTTAGCTGAACTTTCTACTGCACATGGTCAAATTCCAACTGAGTTCCATACAGCAGGAAAAGAAATAGTTTTAACAATTGGAAATAAGAGAATTAATTAGATCAACTGAGAAAGCCCAACATCCAGCTAATAATTGGCCCATAAAAAGAGAACAAGGAGAATAAAAGTCAGGAACACCTATATCTTTTGTTCATGATGACACACATTGACAAGATCCCAAAGATCACTTCAATAGGGAGGATAGAGACGGAAGAGGCACTCTGATCTGCAACTCTCTCAGCCCTAAAGTTAAGTCTATTCACATTTCACCAGAGAACATTATAGGGTCACCGCAGAACTGCAAGAGATGCTGAGACAGACAAAGGAACCCAAAATGTTTGATGAATAAAAATAGTTTCGGCCACAAGTTCACTATTGGGAAATGTGTGAAGATGTGTAAGATTATGTGGGTCTACAAGTTATTTCTACTAGGTAGTCAAACTTAAGCAAATGGAAAATTATACTCAAAAAGCCTCTTAATGGTATATCCTATAACAGAATTGGTTTTGGAGAACAACTCTGGCATATTACTCTAAAGGTTTTTAGAGGAAGGCAAAAGAAAAGACAACCTATATTTTTATTATTCCTTTTATAGTCAGTTAATTCTAGATCGATAATAAAAAGATTTGTTTTCATAGATACTATCTATATCTAAATCTGTATCTATATATCTATATCTACATCTGTCTATATTTATATCTACACATGCATTCATTTTCCACATGCTGAATATGGCTGATTACATTCTTGGTATTCATTTATTTATCAACCCTGTTTCCTGTAGCCTGGCATTTAGAGTTAGAAACCACTCTAGGACGCCCCGTTGTCTCTGATAAGGTCTTCCCATCAACACTGTGGCCAGCCCTGTGTCAGATCAGCCATCCACAGCTGTGAGACGCATCCCGAAAGGTACAGGGTGACATTTTGTTGGTAGCATCACTCTGCCTACTCCTAAGCAACTACATCACTTAATGCAGGGACATTTTCAGAAAAGTCCCAGAGCCCCACACCAAAGAAATGAGCAAACAAAAAAAGACCTAGGGAAACCATGGTGGCACTTTAGACAAAATTTAAAGTCATAACCCTTTTAGTTTTCCTTATAATTGATGAATTTTCACCATGCCTGTATAGCAATTTGTTTGAAGAAATGAAATCACTGATACTATACATCCAGCCGATTATTTGCTTTGTATGAAAAGCAAATAATTAGATAATACTTTAAATCTGAAGCATTTGGCCAGCTACAATCCTTCTGCTAATACTCGACTGTGATACTACTGAAGACTGGACTCAGAACTGAGAGCTGCAGGAGCTTCACATAGGTCAGTCCCTGACTACAGGTCCGGCCAAGTTCCCCCATGAACCCTGTCTCAGTAAGTCTGCTAACCTAAGTCACCCCTTGTGCTGTACGGCAGTCAGCAGCCTTTGACCTAGCTAGTCCTCTCCTCACTGAAACACCTCCAGCACCAGTGTCATGCTGTCCTCCCCTACCTAACTGAACTGCCTCAGTTTCCTTACTGGCTGGATGTCTCTCTGTGACCTCTGACGGGAATGATCCTCTTTCAGTCCACAGTAATTGCTCACTGGTGCGGGAGTGGGGCTGAGTGATGACTTCATCAAAAGATGTCAACGTCCTCCCGATAACGTCTATGACGAAAGAGTGACTATCACCTGACATAGCAAAATGGGATTCATTTAAAGGTTATGAAAGGAGATATTTAACCCGGATTATCCAGGTGGCCTCTTAATGCAGTGACAAATGTTGCTCTAAGAGACAGGCGAAGGGAGAGCTGACAGGTGGAAGTGGCGGAGGTGATGATCTGCAGAAGCAGAGGTAGATGTGGCTACAAGCCAAGGGGCGCTGACAGCCAGGGTGGGGACGCAGCTCAGTGCTCAGGTCCAGAGGCCCGAAGAGACAACTGATGCCTACTCCCACCAAGGAGAGCCCTGCAAGACAGCGTGACCTTGCTGGACTGAGGACTTTAGTTCCCAAAATTGTGAGAAACAATACGTTCTGTTGGTAGATTATTGCCCCCAGAAAGCTAATCGGATCCCTGAGTGATCTGAAGCAGTCTCGTGGCCCTAAGCTGACCTCTGCATTGATGGCTTCCGGTTCGGTACCTCCGCTCTGTGCTGCGGGCTCACGGATCATCCTGTGTACAGTCAGTACCTGCTCCGGATGTCTCAAGGGCAACACGCTCAAAGGGCCTCCCAATGCCCGCCTCACTCCACCTTCAAAGCTGCTCCCTGCCAGTCTTTTCACTTTTTATTAGAGTGGCAAAAAATACACTGTTGAAGGACACCAAATCATAACTGTCCTGCTCAGAATCTTCCACTGGCTTCCAGCAGAGCCAATAAATCCTACCCTCGCATGCCATTCTGTCCCTGAGCTATCCTCCGTCCTCATCTCCCACTGCTCTCTGGCCTTTCCTCGCTCTCACACACTAGGCTCTTGGATGGTTCCAGAAATCCCCAGCATGTTAGCGCCTTTTCACTTGCTGTGCTAGCTGCCTGGAAGGCTTTTCCCTCCCACTTGAGTGTAACTTGCTGCCTCAGTTCATTCAAGTCTTTATGTACACAACCCAGCCACCCAGGCCCTCCAGATCCTCTAGATAAAGAGTGCCACCCTCAGGTCTGCCAGGCACTTTCTCACCCTGCTTCACTTTTCTTCTGAGCAATTCTCTCCACCTCATGCTGCATTATATATTTTTACTTATTCATTTAGTGTTTTATATATATATATATATCTTCTCCAATACAATTTAAGCTCCAGATCAAATGAATCTCATCTTGCCCTGAATCTCCAGCACCTGTAACACTGGCGCTAGCTGACAGCGAGAGGTACTCTACATGCTTGTTTTATGAAGGAGCAAATCGAATAATATGTGTAAGACGGAAACATGCAGAAGAATGATTTTCATGACCATTCTGCCCAGTTGACCTCTAGAGGAAACACACAAGCACAAAATGTTTCACAATACAACTCAATGAAGAGAACATTTTTATTCCTTAAACAAAGCACTAATTAAGCTGCATCAATTCATACAGCTTTTGATAAGCCACCAAAAATGGTACAACTAAAATCACTAGGCAAAAGAAGGAAAAAGATTATCAAGACATCTAGACCTATAAATAAGATGGAAACAGAACTGTGCTTTAGTGTTACCTTTAAAATGTATTTTCAGAGAAGTTGACACAACTCTTAGATGAATAGGCTGAATACAGATCCTCAAGTTACAGTCAAGAGATGGTTAGGATAACCTGTATATACTGCCTTAATTAAAGAAGGGATTAAGAAATCACCAATCCTACTACTTAATATCATCTTCTTTTCCCCTTCCTCAAAGCAATCTTAACCAATGGGATGGGAAGAAAACTTGTTTTGGGAAGTGCTTCAAACTAAACAATTAAAGTGGTGTGATCTGAAAAAAGAACTGGCAAGAACAGTAATTGACCCCAAAACAAGATTTAAAACAAATCTTAGCCAAAATAGATTTTTTAGTATATTACAAAGGAAATCAGTGAGGAATGTGGGTTTATTCACATAAAATGCTAAAAAAGTTGCCAAAGTACATGTGGAAAAGTGTCCAGTTTGATTCCTCATATTGAAATAAATTCTAACTAAGACTAAATATAAATAATCACACATTTAACATACAAATATGTATTTGGCTGATCCTTACACTGAAAAGAAATTTCAAGACTAGAAGGTGCTTCAAAACAAAACAATGGATAAAAATCACAAAGGAAAAAGTTAGTGCAGTGACGACCCAAGCATTTAATACTTCCTTATGTGAAAAATATTGTACATAAAAAATGTAAAGGCAAAATTAGGTATGGTATCTGAAACAAATATATGCAAACAAGTTAATGTCTCTAATATAGAAATAAACCTTTAAAGATAAAAATGATACTTATTGCCCAGTACTCCAACAACAACAACAGTAACAAAATAGCCAAAGTACATGAACAGGCAATTCACAGAAAAATAAATATATTTAAGATATATTCAGTAGTGATCAAATTAATGAAAACATAAAATAACATTTTTGCCTTGCAAATTAGAAACCATCAAAATAATATATCAAGCACTGGAGAAGGTTTACCAAATATGCACTCATTTGGATAGCCCATGTGGAAAGAGACTTTGTGTCACACACATGTGTCAAACATTCTCCCGCTATCTAAAAATATTCATCTCCTTTGACTCAATATAATTCTAGGAACATATGTAGAAAGAAGACAAAAGTCATAGTATGATTTATTCAAGAATCTAAGTGTCTTACAATGAAGCTGTCTTTCGAAATAGCCATGATACTACATGGAGACACAATTAAAATGTCCATGATGCACAGTTTACCTTTAAAAAACTTACACTTAAAATATTAATGCCCCCCAAATCCAGTATGCACAATAAAAAACCTCAAAGAGGAGCCAAATGTGAAGGAATCTAATGTGGGAAATAATAATGATTTTTAAATAATCTTCTTACATTATTTTTCTAAATTTTCAGAAATAACAATGATTTTATGGAAAAATATTAATAAAAATGAGCTGAGGATCAAAAACTCCGAACCTGAAAATAGCCTGGCAGGTGATGGGATCTGCCAACTGCTGATTCAGCTACAGTGAGTGCGTCTCCACGGGGTCTCCTTCCCGGAAACCCATGGTGATTTCTCAGAAGCTTCGCAGGTACCATGGCAATCCCTGGAGTGGGGCCATGCTGAGCAATAAGCCCAGGGCTGTGCACCCTCCGGGCAAATGGTCTACCCCTCAGCAGCTTCTGGGGAGCAGTACTCATTTCTAAGCGGTTGGAAGCCAAATTTTACTACTAAGGGTCAGATGGTAAATATCTTTGGCTTCATAGCCACACAGCCTGCATCATGACTACTCAGATGGACCATTTTTGCATGAAAGAGGCATAGAGAATATGTGAACAAATAGTTGTGTCTTACTCAGGAACACCAAAATACAAATTTCATTTAATTTTTACTTGTTGCAAAATCGCTCTTCCTCTCTCTCTGTCTCTCTGTCTCCATCTCTGTCTCTCTCTTTTTTTTCCAACCATTTAAAAGTATAAAAACCATTATGAGCTCACAGGTGGTACAAGCACAGGCAGCAGGCTGGTTCTGGCCCTGGGCATGTAGTTTGCCCACCCAGAAGCTAAAGCAGAAGAATGCACCTTTAGATCACGGGTCAGATAAGAAGCCCGGTTTGATGAGTGCTTGCTGTGTGCATGAGTTGAAGTACCACACCAAATCCCATGAACATAATTGTTAAATGTTATAAATAATATAATATTGATGACTTAGGTACAGTGCTTATTAGGACTTCATTTAAAATTCTGTGTTGAGTTGGGCATGGTGGTGCAGGCCTATAATCCCAGCACTTTGGAGGCTGAAGCAGGAGGATCACTGTGAGTTCGAGGTCAGCCTGAACTACATAGGGAGACCCTGTCCCAAAAACACAAAGCAAAACAAAACAAAGAAACCAAATAAAAATCCTGTATTGCGCCTGTTTAATGGGTAGTGTAATCTGCACTCATTCCTGCCTCTATGCTCTGCTCCTGCCTGCCCCCACCTTCACCCTACCCAAGGAAGTGAACCAGAACTTTTGCCATGAACTTTACATGGAGTCTCCCCAAGTCGCTAAGTTGACCAGGCTAGGCTTGAACTCACAATTCTTCTGCCTCGACTTTGCAGAGTGCTGGAATTCCAGGGGTGCATACCAAAGCAGCTGATCTGCTCTTATGACAAAGATAAATCCTAAATTATTTTTTAAAAGGACTTAGACCAGCCGGGCGTGGTGGCGCACGCCTTTAATCCCAGCACTCGGGAAGCTGAGGTAGGCGGAGCGTTGTGGGTTCGAGGCCGGCTTGGGCCACAACGTGAGCGCAAGGCCGGCCTGAGCTACATAGTGCGACCCTGCCTCAAAATACCAGGGCCCGGAGTTTGGCTCAGCAGCTTAAGCGCCTGTCTGGCAGGTGCGAGGCTGTGAGTTCGATCCCCGGGGCCGGAAAAAAAAAAAAAAAAAAGGACTTAGACCAATTGATTTCCAGTCCTAGCCAAAATTTTTTCACTGAATTACATTTTTGATATCATAACTATATATTTGACAAAAGCTTTATTTTATTACTGCTCAGAACACCCACACTGAAAACATGATCTAATAAATGGTTTAACAACTCTTCTAGGAGGATTCCTCTCATCTCAAATGCAACCCTCCACAATTCACATGCAAATCAAACCTCAGGCATCTGTGTTAGAAAGGATCAAAGGGAGCTAAAGACAAAGGAGCAGTCACTTCCTCCCACCACACGGAGGTTCTTCCTCACTATCGGGGCTGTTCTGTTTCAGGGAGGCAGATCCTTCCTCCACAGATAAGACACTCATCACTAAAATAGGAGTTAATTGATATTTATGGCATAAAGTTGAGTTTGCCAGTAGCCCATCTACTGATTAGCATTTTCTAAAACATACACATCCTTGATTTATTTACTTATTTGAATGACCAGACTTAGGCGGCTGATAACCGCATGGCCAAAGAATAGACAAAAATACTGGTAGTAATCAGAAGTTACTGGGTGGTACAATACTAATGTTAAAAAATCAACTCATGGTAATATCACTGGTAGTAAATAGACATACAGATGGATGCACAAAATAGCCCCAAGTGTGCCGACACAGTCCTTCACTTCCAAATACACCTGAAACAGAGTTAGGACAATTTTACAAGTTCTAACTACATGGCTTTCATTCACTTTTTGACTCTTTAACAGTGCTTGCAACAAGAGTAGAATTCTCTGTTTGCTTATCTGATCATCGATCATCTACTCTGGTCCTCTGTGTTTTTCATGAACAACAGCTCAATATAACTTCTTTAATTGTTCCAGACAACCATCACTTTCAAATTCTTCATAGCACTCTTCATTAGTAAACAAAAATACAATACAATCAAGGAGAAAATGAATTAACCCATAACCGGATGCTTTCACAGTACTCTTACAATACATCTAGAAACAGAGAATTATGTGGCTGGAAACAGCTTACACATCCAAAAATCAATTTGGACTACAAATAATGTATGTTTAACACAGATATTCACAATGCCTTACACTATAAATCCTTAAATGAGAAACAAATTCATGACAGGCTTTTAGCTAAATATTTCTTCCAAGGTTTTTATTTCCCTGAAGCTCAGATATAAATTTGTTGGCCAGTATGAACCTTCTAGGAGATTTGGCAGAAGAAACCACCTTATAAAAGCTGATGCTTCATTTTTATTCTTTCTTCTTACCTCCAACATTTCACAATGGGATTTCTTTTCATATATCCCTTACATACACAGCTTTCGGTGTCTTCAGACTGCTGAGTAAATGTCTTCTTTTGCTCTTTCTGCAGTCTCTGCTTTGGTGAGCTCATCCAGTATCATGATTTTAAATAGCTCATATGTTAGGGCAGCTCTGACTTCACACCCCCATCATGAACTCTTTCCTTGTGATCCAAATCCATATATGGAACCACTTCCATGATCTGCATATTGGGCACGTTTCATGGGAATCTCACAGTTCATATGGCCAAACCAGAATTTTGGGATGTCTTCCACACAACACACAAAATCATTCCTCTCTAACTCTTCTCTAATACAATGGCACCTCTGTCTACCTTGTGGCTGAAGTCAAAATCTGGAGTTAGCCTTTTACTCTCTCTTACTCTCTCTCCTAACCTTCAGAAAAACCACCTGGCAAACAGTTGCAGACAGCTGAGTCTCTCATCCTAGGAGAGGGAGTTTCAGAACAGTGCTAAGAGTGATCAGATGAGATACAGACATGCAATTAAACATGTACTAAAAATACTAGGCTTCAGTAACAAACAGAGTCAAACGTTTTGTATTATACCATTTTTGCCTTTCAGAATAGGATGGATGAAAAATATTGACCATGTCCAGTGTTAATTATAAGATGCTCTCATTTTCCCCTAAGAAACTAGAAAGAGACTGGGGGTGAACCTCAGTGGTAGGGTGCTTGCCTAGCATGTATGAGGACTCCCATCCCATCCCCGGTACCAAAACAGCAAGAGCAAGAACTAGTCCAGAACTGTTTAATTTTATCACTCTATATTAGAAGAATATGCATTTGTTAAAAATAATAAAGCAGATTTACATGTAGACACAGAAAAATAACTGGGGCATGTCATCAAGAACTGAAGTCTGTTAAAAAAAAAAAAAAAGGACAGGAAAAGCAAAGTCACAGTTTGGAATTTAGAACACAGCGTATGTGGCACAGCGATCCTCCTGCTTCTGAACCGAGAGCCTGACAGGGTGAGGCAAATGGAAAGGGTTCTACATCGATCCTCAGGAGATGAGGACTGCAGGCCGATGCGGGATCACCCGTCTTGGAGAAGGGTTTGCGCATTCCTTGGTGATCCTGCTCTGGCCAGGTTGGATGCAGACCTCTTCCCACACCTCCACCTCAGGACTCGGGTCACCAATCTGACACCCTACAATCCAAAGCAAGAGGATCAGGGATTTACAGAGGTGACTGCTACAAGGAGAAACAAAATGCTGAAGGCAAAGAGTCAAGTTAAACAGATTAAAGCAAATGACTCCTTCCTTACCCAGGACAGCGGTTGTGCACAAACTAGAATGAAAGTCTAGGCCAAAGGGGAGGTCGAAGGGCAGCTGCTCTCTCAGGCCCTCTCAGAGCCATGAGGGTTGGACTGCATTGCAAGAATCCAAAGGAAAAGGTGATGTTGCACATTCTGGGATTCTGTATGGTCCAGCAGAGGAAGAGAACCAGGTGTTCTCACCCCGGGGCCACCTGAGTCCTCACCTGAGAAGGCGACAGGGGATGTGGTACCAGCTCATCATGAACGGAAAACCTCGTTTCCTTCTGACCTATATCCTAGCTCAAAATAGAAGATCACCATGCAGTTATATACATTTTACTGTTTTTAGTGAAAATAAAAATCTGAAGAATAGACTTCAGACTACTAACTGGTGCTCTCTCTTGGGGCATGATCACAGAGAACGTCCACTTTTTAAATAGTGTATTTTTGCAAACAATGTTCTATGCTGAGCCTGCTTTGCTTCATATATATGTAAAGTGCCGGTGTTGTATGACTTTCTAGGGCCACCCCCTCCTCAGGCTATTCACAAAGGACACCCTGAAGCAGCTGTAAAGTCTTGGGAGGGACTTGGGTTTTTCTCAAAGGATTCATATTTGAACATTCTCCACTTTTGGGAATGAATATCATAAATTAGACTCATTTAACTATCTTTCAGTTGTAGATCTCTTGTGCATACCTTATAAAACAAACAGATACCCTAATTTATGCACAAAGATCTGTCCATTGGAAAGAGGCATTCACAGGTATACCCATGGACAGATGTACTGTGAACCCAAGAGATGTATTGAAAATCCTAATGAAAAAGACACAAATAGTAGGGTTGGCACAGTGAGTCAGCAGTTTAAGTGTATGGATTGTGAGCTCCAGACGAGCACTTGTACAGAACTGTATGGTTACTGCAGATGTACTGGTTAGGGAATTCCTACTGCACTTCCATGTTCCTTTTATGAACACTTGCAGCATTACGGCTAATATCCAGATGTCCCCCCAAAGCCTCCCGTGCTCACAGGTGGGGCTTTTCAGAGGTGTCTGCATCATGAGTGTGTGATAGCAGGATTAAGGGTATGTGCTAAGGGGTTAATACTGCATAGTTTTGCATAGTTCTGGGTATGGCTGAATCAATTTACTGAAAACAGGTCCTACCCTGGGTGTGGGTGGCATCAATCGATATGCTTGTAGCCTGGATGGAATAAAAAGGGAAAGAAGAAGGAAGTTTCCCTGTCTCCTGCTTACCATGCCGTGGACTGTTTCTCCTCTACCGTGTTGCCCTGCCTTAGACCCAGCCAACTATAGACTGAAACCTCTACAGACTGCGAATTGAAATAAACTTTTTCTCCTTTAACATATGGACGTTGGGTATTTTGTCCCAGCAACAAGAAAGTGATGAAGACATATTAGGAAGAACATTTCCTCCAGCTTCCATGTCAGGGAAGCTGATTGGTGCTTTTCCTCAGTCATGGGAATGTTTCTAACTCAGGGACTGGATGAATCTTACCACACTGTTGGATCCAGATGAGATTAAATACATGTTCGTGTTTTCGTACACTAATTCCAAGCACTGAGTTTTACCTGACTTCGTCTTAGTACTCCCTTTCATTTTCCTTTACCCTTCATTTCTGTAATTTCATTCTCCCTGAATTTTGTGCAGTTCATTGCTTCATACTATATTCTAATGTATATTCAGATGTTTTCACTCAGAAGAGGCCAACAGTTCCTTCTAAACAAGAAGCTAAAATGAGTTATGTGAAAATCCCATTTCTTACAAGTTAGCATCTGTGCATAGTAACAACATGCCACTCATGTGGAAGTTCAACTCTCTTCCCAATGTTCTAGCAGCCAGACTGGTGTGGAACCCTAGTTGTTCCTCTTAGCAGTGAAGTAATCTTGAGCAGCGACTTCCCCTTTCTGTATTTTAGAGAAGAAAATAACCTATCTCTTGGCATGCTTTCAGTTGCAGGTAACAGAAAACCCAACTGAAGCATTTTAAACAAAAAAGGGCACTAATTATCTCTTTATGAAGAAGTCTGGGATAAGGAGGAAGCAGTTCCAACACTGACTAATGTAACTCAAGAATCCCATCAAGGCTTGGGGTCCTTTATGTTTCACTCTATCCAATCCCTGACCATTCTTGGTGCATTGACTCATTCCTTGGGCATGGTCATCACACTGGCCAAGTCATTCTTTGGTGCCATCCATCACTTGCTAGTGACAGCATCCAAAGTTAGAAAAGAAACCATATTCACTTCCCATCCAGACATATTTTACTAGCTTTCTTTTGCCTGAGAATTATGTGATCTGCCTAGAACCAGCAGTTATTTGGCAAGGCAAATTAGATGTGATTTGGTTAATCATTCGTGATTCTCTCCGTGTAGAAAGACAGAAAAGGGGCCAATAAGGAAATGCTCACTTGGACAAAGGTAAAGAAACAAGTACTCAATGGCAGGAAAGCCAGAGGTAAGACAATGAGGAAGAAACCATTAGAATTTGCCGTTCTATTTCTCCTGACAGTTTTGTTTTAAACAACGTGTGGACAGAGTACAATGCAGAACAATCAGAACAATAAAAGTAAATGTGAGCTCTTTTGCTGTGTTAAGGATCTTATTCATGACATCATTAAGTATGAGTAACACACACTCTTTCCACACTGTCATGGTCCATTTGTTTAAACATGATAATTCTTCACACTTTTTCAGCATATCCCGCATTAATCTGATGAATGTCTTGGCTGGCTTCATACACACCTGCAGGTGTGCATACCCATGTACATAGCCATCTCTGTACTATGTCAGCTGAAGGTTCTTGGCCTTTGAATGTCACTAAGTGACCCACGTTTAAATCCATAAACAAAGCACTTCCATAAAACAGGACCTCGCTGTCATCCTCCTGGTCCCTGAAGGCCACTTGTGTGGCCTCCACCATGACCCATAGGCTCTGCAAGCACATAGCATCTCTGTCTCCTTCAAAGCTGGTTCCCACACTCAGCGTGGCACCTGGGTCAGCAGACATTCAGCAGGTAAAGCCCATACGCCAACAGGAATAGCTTCCTTCTCATGGATCAAGCTCTATTTGTAAACCAAGATGATCACTGATTTTATTAATTAATTATTAATTAATTTTTGATGCTAAGTTTCAAATCCAGGGCCTTGTGATTGCTAGGAAAGTGTTCTATCTCTGAGGTACACCCCTAGCCCTCACCAAATTTAAATGAGCTAAAGTATTTCCAATGCACAAGGAAATTCTCTTTCCAATGCATTCTAGTAACAAACTATTATGTAAAGATACTCAGAGGCGAGTTTTCTTAGAAAGTAGCCCAATATCCTTAGTGGAGTAAAGCAGACAAGAAAGCAAGCATAAGAATGAACTAGAAGAGAAAGAGGAATTAATGAGAAATAAGAACTGATAAATAAGGACAGGGAAGAGCCCAGAGGGATGGGGTTTGCGGACTAGACCTTTCTTTATATGTGCATAATAACGTGCTAATGCTCCCCATGTGCTTCATTTGCCTTAAAAAAAAAGGACTCATTCAAGGGAAGAATTCTTATTACTATTTTGCAGGTTAGAAATTACGCAGGGTCAATATGTGCCATTTTTGTGAGTCTGCAGCATCCTGATTTGGGGAGAAGACACTGAGTGTGAACAACTGAGGCCTTTCTGGGATTTTTCTTTTCAGATCCAGGCTACTTTTGAATACTGAAATTCCTTCTCAAATATAACTTTTACATCCATCTCAATAATTTCTCAAATTGTCTCAGTAATTTTTTGTCAGCATGTAGAAGCATACCTGGCACATTATAGGAACTCAATAAATATGAAAGAAAGGATAAAAGGAAAAGAGGGAGAGAGAGATAGAAAAGGGGAGAAAGGAGAGGAGAGGAGAAAGGAGGGACAGGGAGAGGGACTGAATGATTCCTCCTGTCCACCAGGGCGTCAGGGGCCAGCCCCAGACAGAGAGGTTTTCATTTGTCCATTGCTTCTCATGTCTTTCTGGTAATTCTGTACACTTCTAGACGGAAGTGTTAGGCAGCCCAACAGGCCCCCCAATCAAAAAGCACATTCTCTTTTACAGTAATCATGAGGTCATTATAACTCCATTTTGCCAAGTCTCAAAACTTAATTTGAAAAGAGAAAAGAGTTTATGGTGTTCCCAGTGCCAATACACGGTATGTTCAAACTATACAGAGAGCACTGCTGCAGAATGTCACATGGCAGAAAAGCAGGCTCATAAAGACATCACAGCAGGTCCTCATCCGCCTCATTCACCAGGTCTGGCACTCTGAGCCCTGGCTGTTCTCCAAAGTCAGAATGACCATGAAAGGATGTCAAGGTGGCAACACCACCACAACTAAAGGCACTCAGTGAACGAAGACTGTCCCATGCCTGTGATCCCAGCGCTCGGGAGGCTGAGGCAGGAAGATCAATGTGAGTTTAAGGTCAGCCTAGGCTACATAGTGAGTTCAGGACCAGGCTGACTTAGAGTTACATAGTCTCAAAAAACCTAAAAAAAAAAGACCCACCACTGCTTCAGAAAATGACAAGAATGGGGGGAAGTATTTTGAAGGGGATTAATGGCAATGTGTCTTTAGCTATAATCATTTTTAAAAAATTTAAATATTCATCATATTTTCAGATTCCTCCATGTGCCCTGCCTGCAAAGTTTCCAAGAACTTATTTCTTTGCATTTCATTTTTAAAATGTGTGTTCTTCCCAAGATGTCCAATCTTGTTCACATGATCCACCCCTGCTCCAAGAATTACCTCAAGGTACAAAATTCTTAAACTTCTTTGTAGGAATTTCCTTTTCCTCCTCTACTTCAGCGTGACCAGCTCTTACTCTGAATTCACTTATTTGACATGGGAAGACCAGTGTCGTGGCTGCCCCTCCATAGGCTTTCCTTGATGTCCCCGGTGAAGGTAATTCTCCTTTCTTCTGAGTTCTCATAGTCACTGCCCTGTGTCATTTCAACATGGAGCACATCACATTTGACTTATTGGTATGTCTTAAACCTCCTGCCCTCATTTCTTCATAAAAGATCTGAAGAAACTGGTGGGAGTTAAGTATCCTAAAAGGAGAAGGTGGAATCTTGGTGAAACTAACAGCCATGTAGAGTGGAAGAGGCACAGAGCACGTGAAAAGACAAATGAAAAGTAGGAAAGGATATTGTACTACAAGGCAGAGTGCACAGAAAAATATATGAACTTAATCTTAATGGCTTTGGAAAGTCCATAAACATTGGAATGTGGAAGGTAAGTCAATAGTTATGTGAGCAAGCATTTGTCAGGCAAAAAGATTCCAGCATTTTATTAAACCCTACTTAATCCACACATACCATTTGGGCTAGGGCTTAATGAATGCTTATTTTCTCTATTTCTCTTCTAAACTTTCTTCATAAATTAAGCCGATATTTGAAACAAGCTTAGTCTAGGTCAATGGGACCTACAGTCAATGGTTCTGCAGCTGAGGAAAAAAAAAAAAAAAAAAAAAAGCCCACTAGCATTTTCTGAAATTGAGCCAATGTAGGATATGGGATTAATTTGGATAAAATACTGCATCATTAAAGTAAAAATAGTTTACTCACACTTCTTGCACTGTCTACCAAATATGAATTGCTTTTTCATAAAGTACAGCAACCTCTGATTGCAGGATGGCAGCCTCTGTTTTTCTAGAAAAGCATCCTTCCTCCATGGCCTGTCTTTGTAGGCTTGACTCTGTCTAACAAGTCATTCCCTAACTCTTTCAAAGACAAAGCATCTGCTTTTCAAAAGTGATTTCATTTTAAAAATACCATTTTCTGAAACCAACATTTCACATTTTTCCAGTGAATTCTGAAGTGTTGCTTTTATAGCAAGAGCTTCTCGAATGAGGAGATGGAGGAAACAGCTAAGAAAGTTTCTCTTCTTTCTCCTCCCCGCTAAGTACAGTAAAACTATAAAGAGGAGAAAAGCTAGTGAAAGATAAAGGGAAGATTATTAAAGAAAACTACAAAGAAGTGTTCATGAGTGGGCCACAGATTGCAACTGGACCCAGTAATTGATAAGGATGGGTTAAAAGGACATCAGCTTTGGATTTTGCTTTGAGGGGGAAAGTTTCCATCTAATACAAGTTTACCTTCTTTTCTTGGAAAGGCTCTGAAATTTTTTTCTTTTTACCATAACATCTCTTGTTTTCTTTGAAATAGTTGTCCATATCTTCACAAACAATGAATTCAAGCAAAACACAATAGTGTAAAACAGATAAAAACAAAAGAATGAAAGCATTACAGGCCTATAAAAACAGATAATAGGAAAATCAACAATGGCTACCGTAATGTCTCTTTCTCTTCAAAATAGCTGTTCACCCTTTCACACATATTGAAATCAAATAGTACATAACAGACTAAAAACAATCAAAATAAAGGATAAAAGCATTCTTGGACTTCACAACAAGATGACAGGAAATCAACAATGGCTGCAATAATGTCTCATTTTCTTCAAAGTAGCTGTTCATACCATCACTCATAATAAAATCAATTCTTGTAAACTCTTTAGGAGAAGTTTTAGGCATGTATAAGCCTATACATGTACATCTATCCTTTCTGTATTAGAGGGAAAGACAAAACAAAACATAATAAATTACGAGAAAAACAAGAAACAAAAGAGACTAATAAATAACAATAAGAAAGAGCCCAAAAAAATAACAATACAGGCTTGCAAAACAAGGTGGTAAGAACATAACTAAGGTGGTTATTTTGCATAGTTATTTTCAAAAGAGTTACTCAGATTACCAGATACAGACTTGCAAAATTCATCTAATCCTATGAATGTTAGCTGTTTTGTTCCAAGAACTAAAATCTATATCCCCATAAACCTTTAGAGAATGACTGATGATGGTGTGCCAGGTTTTTGCTGTTCTGATAAACTATCTAAGAAAATCAGCTTCCAGGAGGAAACATTTATTTTGGCTCATGGTTCAGAGGGTTCAGTCCATGGTCGGTTGGCTCTGTTGTTTCTGGGCCTGTGGTGCAGCAGAACATCATGACAGAGAGTGTACAGTGGAGCAACCTCATGGCAGCTGGAAGCAAACAAAGCCAGGAAGGGGTGGGGCAAAACATATCCTTCAAGGTCACACCCACATGACCTCTTTCTTCTAACAAGAGTCCACCTCCTTAAACTTCCAGCACTTCCTAACAAACCATTAAGTGATAAATACATAAATGGATCAATGCATTTAGAGGTCAGAGCCTTGTGATCCACAGGCTTCACCTCTGAACACTGCTGCACTGGGAACTAAACCTTCAATATATTAATTTTTGGGGGATATTTAACATCCACCCCATAACAGATGGGCATTTATTGATGTGATTTTAATTTCTGTCTGAGAAAGAACTACATTAATAAGAATAGGGGAACTAGACAAGAATTTGAATGCTGGGCCTACCACTTAGTAATTGTGTCAAATGAGAATAACATACACTTCCCAGGATTGCTGGGAAGATCCAATGAGATAAAGTATAGAAAGTACCCAATGTTCACATTTAACAATCTCTCTTTAAAACATAATTATTGATATTATTTTATAGTCCTCATTATCCTTCCCATTCTCTGGTCTTTGCCTACCCAACTCTAGGCCCTCATGCTGCACGGTTTCAGAGTAATCCTCCACCATGTCCCAACACAACACTCCTGGAGGCCAGCACGAGGCATATTTCAGTGCTGCTTGTGAGGTGGAGTAACTTCTAAATTTCTGAATGACTTTTAGAAAATGCATGTCCATGGATTCTTATTTTTATAAAGATAACCCTATGATAATGACAACCTCAGTGAACTTTCAAGTAGGATCCTTTCCCAGGATTGTCTGCCAGCTCCTATCACTAAAATCACATGGATTTACTATATAAAGAAGGATGATTCTACATTCCTATTCAAAAGTAAACCCAGCATACAAATGTGCATACCTCAAAGCTAACTATTCTACCTTCCATTACAGGTCTGTATGCCTCCAACCAATACACTGGCAGCAGCTTTGAAAGGAGATTTCTCCTTCCACATCAAGTCCTTAGGTAGACTCCACTTTTGACTCACACCTCCTTCTCACGAGGTCAAAGGGGAATAGGAAACAGACTCATTTGCACAAGGCCCTCATATTTAGGTGTTTTCTCCCTATGTCTCCAAAAAATAACATCATAAGAGGAGATTTGGAGTCTCATGAACTGTTTCATGATATTTGTCTTCTGGGAGAACTGGAAACAGAAACAGAGCTGTAAATGCTAGACCGTCATGCCTGAAAACAACTCCCATTTTCCATTCTGGATTGATTTTAAAATATGATATCATTCCCAGAACTGTTCAGAATAATTTTACCTACCCACCCTTCCTCCTTTGCTTTTAATCATTCCTCTGAATCAGATGGCATGCAAGATCTTAACATTAAAACCTGCCAAAAATATAAAAAACTTATATGCATGGATCTGTTAATAGTTAAGGGCAGTTTATTAAAATACATATTTTAAGTACACTGCATTTAGGGAAAAGAACATGTTATTTGAGATATGCCTCACTTCAGACCCAACAATGATGTGTTGAGGTGTGGTGGTTCAAAACTACTGAACCACAAAGTGTGACAACTGAGTGGCTAGATTTGTGATCTGAGAAGGTAGAAGGCAGGAAGGAAAACGAAACCCGCAAATATAAACTAAGTTTGATTGAGGGCTCACGTTCATAAATAAATATCGTTTTGTTTTTGTTTGGAGTGGCTATCTTTAATGTTCCAATGAGATAACAATCCTAATTGATGGAGAAAAGGGCTTAGTGGTAAAATGCAAATTCGAGGCCAGCAGAGGGAGTTGTGACAAAGGAATTTATGCGTCCACCAAAGCCAAACCTGTAACCAATGTCCAGTTTCCCTGGCTGAACGATAAATGAAGTAAAGTCCAGCTGTGCCCAGAGCTCAGGGCTGTTTCAGAACAGCCAGGGAAGCCTAATAATCCTCCTGGGAGCCGAGGAATAAAGTGGGAATTCAAGCTGCTAGGAACAAGTTGAAGTGCCCATAAATCCACAGGGCGTTTTATCTCATCCAAGCAACCCAGGAAGATCATCAGACATTTTCACTTACAAAACACAAGTAAAATTTCCTTTAAAAGTCACTAGGAAAAGAAAAAAAAAAGTGACTAGACTCTCAAGACCAGCTCCTATTGTTGGATGAAACAATGACCCCAGTATTTCTTTCAGAGACCCGGCTTCCCCCTCCCTGAACAAACGAGAAATTAATACTTTACTGCCCCATACCCACCCAGCCACCCTGGCCCCTGTGCTATCCGTTTAGTTGTTTGCTGGTTAAGCAAGAGAGTTGAAAATGCTCATGCTCACCTTCCACCCGACACATAAATCTGTGTCTTCACACAACTCGTCTCATATGGTGACACTTTCAAAAGCAACACAAATTTTCTGTGAAAGTCAAGAATAGCGCAGCTCTTCACTTCAAAGGATGAGAGTCTATGTGCCATTTCCAACAGATCAAACTCCTTCCAAACCCTTCCAAGACATCACTCTCTTTTGCCCAAAGTTTCACACTTACAGTGGCTGCAAAATTTCTTCCTCCCTTTGATGCTGTCTCTGTAGCTTTCACATTTCCCTCTTATACCTATGGCTACCAATTGCTTAATGCCCACTCCCTCCACGGTCCAACCTTTCATCTCCCAAATGCACGCAACTCTAGAAAAAAAAGAAGTCCATTCTTTTACCCAAAGTCTTTCTCCTCGTTTTATTACAATAAAATTTATATTCAGAGTTAACCATTTGTGCTAAGACAGTTAGATGGGCTTTGGGTTTTGACTAACATGTGTATGGGGAATCAACACACCAATCCAAATACAGAATCCTTCCATCACTCCAGCAAGTTTCCTCATTCTCCCCACCCCATGACCATAAGCAACTGGTGTTCTAATATCCACAGTCACAGAATAGTTTTTGTAGCTTTTAACTTCACATGAATGAAACCATATGCGTGCCTTTTTATTTCCGGTTCCTTTCATTCAACATAAAGGTTCTGAGATCTGGCTTGTTGCTTTATGTTTTGGTATTGCATTCTTTTATGTGGTGAGTGGGGATCTGATATCCTGTAATTTTCTCATTCACTATGAATTTATGTGCTTTTTCCCAGTTTGGGCTATTATAATGAAGCTACGAGAATATTGCTGTACATATCTTTTTGCAGACAGGTCTCCATTTTTTTTCTTTTATCCTTTTTTTTTTTTTTTTTTTTTTTTTTTTTTTTTTTTTTTTTTTTTTTTTTTTTTTTTTTTTTTTTTTTTT
>RJWM01030184.1:0-23665 GCA_004363535.1 Dasyprocta punctata
ACATGGTTACTAGGGAATGATGGCAATCTTGCCAAAATAGCCATGTCAAAAATTGGATTAAGCAATAGCTCCTTGAGAAATAATGCAATTGGATGAGTGTAGCCAAATGACAAGCTGTCCATAGGAAAAGAGAACTACTTATCATGAACACAGAAGTATTAAATGTTAGTATTGGAGAGATGCACAGTATGACTAGGTAATACCAAAAAAGGACGAAATAGCAATGACTGAAAATGAGAGGATAAGTACACTGAATTCATGTATGCCTGTGTGAAAACAAACACACTACTCTTTCCCCACCTCATACACATGGTGAATAGACCAATTCATATCTCCACTTCATTCAGTCTAGGTGACAATAAAACCTTGATGATCAAGTTCGAGAAAAGCAAAAATCATTTTGCTTTATTGAATATATTTTCTTTTCTAATAAAAATTGGCAATCATTCTATCTCTAATTTTTATGTGGTATTATTTGAGCCCTTCAAAACTGTAACTAATAATGAGTGAATTTTAAGTCATTTCTTCATTTGTAAAGCAGAATTCATTGACTTCAATATTGAATTTCCTCCCTTTGCATTTGTAAAGCTGAATATTTACTCTGACCTTGAATTTCAGCTTTTGTTTAAGAAGTTGCTTGCTAGAATTTGACATAGTGTTAGGAGTTTGGTTTTCATTTTATAGTTTGAATACATGATGCATGGTGACTTTTTGTAAGCCCAAGGAAAACTGGAAAGCCTGATAAAAAGAAGGAATGAGAAGTTCATAATGGTGCATCCCTGTAATGCCAGAACTCTGGTAGACAGGGACAACAACGGCACAGGTTTGAGCCCAGCTTGAGCTAAGTAGCAACATACCCAGTCTCTGTCATGAATAAGTTGTTTTAATTAACAATGTTGGAGATTAGATGTAGCTCTGTGCACATGCCCTGTGTTAAATGCCTAGTACCATCAAAATGAATGAATGAATGAATTAGGTAATTAGATCAAGAGACAGGAGGGCAAGAATACAGCAGAGAGGAAAAAGATAAAACACATGATTCAAGTCAGATGCTCTCTATTTTTTGGCTTATTAAACGTGTAGATGCATTGGTTATTGTGTGCTTCTATAACACATCACCTGAAAATGGATAATGCATGGAATAGAGATGCATTTCTAAGCATTCTGGAGAGAGGAAAATCCAAGTTTTGAGGGATTACCTCTGGTGAGGACTGGTAGTGAAGAGCAGAGAGCAAAATAGTACATTCACAAGAGAAAAAAAAGGGCCAAACTCATCCATTCTTCAAGAACTGACTCCTGCTACAAGTAGATACTCCTGCGATGAGGGTGCTCTCAGGAACTAATTCCCCCTTGTTATGGTTGGTGTCTGGATGTCTTCCCACCCACCATGCATTCATGGAGGCAGGCTTCTAGAACTTGTGATTGATTAATGATCCAGTGCTAAGATGATAGGTGTAAGTGTGGCCTACCTACAATATAAGGAGCAAAATGAGTCTTCTCTCTGCTCTCCTTCCTTCCTGCTCTTACTGCTTTTGCTGCCCCTCATCGACATGAACTGTTGCCCTCTGCCATGTGCCACCCTGCCTTGGAGCCAGCTGATTATGGACTGAAACCACCATAAACTGTGAGCTAAATAAACCTTTCCTTCCTCAATTTTGGGTGTCAGGTATTTTGTCTCACCAATGAGACAAAATTAATCAAGACACCTCTAAAAGATCCTAACTCCTAGTATTTGCACTGCAGATTATTTCCAATACATGAAGTTTTCATGGAATGTTCAAGCCATAGCAGTAGCAAAGATCAACAGGGTGTTGTACTACTGATTCCAATATCGACATTTCTCTTTTATTTCAGAAATGTAAATTCAGTGTCACAGACAAAATTAATATTAACCAAAGCTGAAGTTAAATAAATTTTAATTTCAAGCTAACTGAATGTTTTTAGCAAAAATTTAATGAGCATTCATTTTATTATGAACATTAATTTATCCAATAGTAAAAATATAGTTGATCAGACTAGTGAAGGTACAATCTGTAAAATCTTTCCATTCTACTGCTTCTTCTACAGTGCCTTGTGTCCAGATTTGAAAAATAAAATAGTTTCACTAGATGATTTTTGATTCTTTAAATACTATGACTTTATGATGATCACTCTGAAAAATTTGTAGGAAACAGTGTTAAAATTATGTCATGTACTTAGTTGAGCTATGGGAATTGATCTTGTTTTTCAGTTGCTAAAATATAAAGTTGAAGGTCATTTTCACTATTCTTCAAAACTCATGCACTTAGGTTGTGAGTATTTTAGTGAGCAGAATAAAAAGAAACAGCAGGATGAAAATGCAAGTTTAAATTGACATAGAACTTTAGTGAAATTGAATCAACAACTATATGTGCCACCTTATGGTTGTAACAGAAATAAATATTATAAAGATATCAGAAGAAATAAGACCTTGATTTTAGAACACTTCCCTATTCTTTATTAGTCCCACATATAAAAATACACAGTTTTACTTGGACCATTGGTTCTACATTTCTGAAGTCTTCTGTATCATCTAAATCTCCTTTAAATAAATGTTCATTATGTCTTCTGTTGTAATCTATCTTTTGTAATGAGAGTGTTAACAATGAGTCTTGCAGTGGCTAAAGAACAGGTATCTTCTTCTGTCCTACAGCCACATAAATAATTTTAAATTTTCTGATGCTCATGTTCCTGTTTTATTTATTGGTACAATTTAAATATACATAGTGATCACATTTATAGTAGGTAATTTATACCTGTAATTGATGTATACTGATTCTTTTTTTCCCAATTCCTTTCCCTCTCTTCAACCCCTCTTCTGTCCCTTATTTACAAAGAATTGTTTCCATTTTATCCTTCATTTACCAGTTTTTCTTTTCTCTTCCTTCCTTTCATTCTCTACCTCCCTAAGTCCCCTTTTCAAACATTTCTTCATATCTCACAACACATTTTATATACTTTTTTATTAATACTTTTGATATTTCACACCAAAGAAGCAATGCAATATTTACATGTGTGTCTGATTTATTTTGCCTATGAGTATGGTCTCAAAGTGCACCCATTTACCAAAAAATGTCTCATATTTATCCTTCTCTTCAATAGTATCAATTACATAAAAACACCACATCTTTTTTTAATTCATCTCTCAGTTGATGGGAATTTGAGTTGTTTCTAAGCATTAATTATTAAAATCTGTGCTGCTATAGACATGGCCATGCATATATCATTATGGTATGACGTTTTTAATTCTTCTGAGAAGATATCCAGAAGTGGAATAGTGGGTCAAATGGGACCTCTAATCCTAGTGTTTTTAAAGAATCTCTGTACTGCTTTCCACAGTGGCTGGTTTTTCCCCACGGTCCCACTAGCACTTGTTATTGGTTGATTTCATGATGATAGTCATTCTTCCTGGAATGGATGGAATTTAAGCATTGTTTTAATTTGTATCTCTTGAATGTCAGTGATGCTGACATTCATATTTATTTGCCATTGGTAATTATTTGCCATTGGTATTTATTTCTATGAGAATTATGTATTGATCTTAGATGCCCATTTTTGGAGTGAATTTTTAAACTTGGGGGTCTAAATTTTTTCAATTCTTTATATGTTCTAGATATTAGTCTTTCATCAGAGAGACATCTAGCTAAAATGTTTTTCCACTCTGTGAAATATCTTTTCACCTTATTGGTTATTTCTTTTGTTGTGCAAAACTTAATAGGATGAGATCTCAGTTGTTGAGTCATTGTAGTATTTCTCAAGTGACCAGGATTTTGTTCATGAAACCTTTGCCTACACGTATGTCCTCAAGAATTCTACTGATTCTTTCTTCCAGCGAACTTAGCATTTCTGTTTTAATATTTAGATCACTGATCCACTTTAATTTTAATATAGTGCATTCCTAGAATTCATTTGGAGCCAGAAGAGAACTGGAGTAACAAAAACAATTGTAGGTAACAAAGGCAAGGCAGAGGACTAGCGATGTAGCTCAGTGGCACAGCACTTGCCTGGTAAGCACAAGGTCCTGAGTTTGAAACAAAAAAAAAAAAAAAAAAAAAAAAAAAAGAAAAAAATAAAGGCAAGGTGGGGGCATCGCAATCTTTGACCTGAAGTTATGCTCCAAAGCCACTATGGTAAAAGCAGTGTGGTACTGATAAAAAAAAAAAAAAAAACCAGACCTGAGGATCAATGAAACAGATTTAACAATGCAGAAACAACTTCAAACAAAGTGAGCCACCTTATCTTTGATGAAAGGACAAACACATGTACTGAAAGAAAAATAGTCTCTTTAATAAGTGATGCTAGAAAAACGGGCTTTTGAAGTGCCAAAGACAAAAAGTAGTCATGTTATTCAAGTTTGAAAGATACATACAAACATAGAAATTTCACTAATTCATTTTTATTTGACTGAATGTATTCAAATATTATCATTTAAATATCCAACCAAACAAAATTTTAATGTTCTACCCCTCTTAAAAATATTTGAATTATGTCTCCATCTAGACTATCCAGATTTCAAACAATGGCTATATGTGTCTCCAAGATTGAACAATACTGTACTAAATTATATACACCAAGAGTAATAGAGCACTTCTAATGTGATGTTCCAATTTAGCATTATGTTTTCAAAATTATAAGTAAAACAGTTACATGGTCCTGGTTTTCTTAGGATAAAAAATTAAGCTTTCACTCATATTTATGCCATTTATGATAATCAGGCGAGCATTATTAAAACCATCATTTTGAACTCATATCTGAAGAACAAAACACTGTAATCTAGATAAATGTGAATAAAATCTTGAATTTGTAAGTCACTAGTATACCTAAGATTACTGTATTTGGACCCTACTCTAACAGGTACAGTGACAAGGTAAACTAATGGTCAGTTGATGGAATGAAAATAAAGAGCATAGACACTTGTCCAGCCTGCTTTCTCCTCCCTCTTGAGTCTCCAGCTCTTGAGACTGGGATTTACCAGAGGCCTTTATAAGGCATAAAAACTATCTACTATTTCTCTAAGAACACATTATGTGCCTCTGATAAGATCATATGCATAAGTATTTCAACACTAAATGAAGTATGGTATCATCATTTTTATTACAATGCTTTTTGATAGCTTTAGTGGGAACTACAGAAACATGATAGCACTGACATAGTCTGGGAGAAATTTCTTTATCCAATATATACATGCTTCTGCAGGAACAGATTTTCTTCTCTTGTTGATTTTCCAAATGCAGTCTTTGATCTTTTAGTTCTGCTTTCTCTATTAGATAGAATTTTATGCCACTAATTGATGAGCTTCCAGTACACAGATATGTATTTTTGTATTCCTCCAAATTTAAAACTAACTATAGAACAAGGTAGATAGATAGAGATCTAATATCAGCTTTATTGTAATTGAATAACAGGGGTATTTTTTATAAATATATGATTGCATTAGTCACATTTCTATTGCTGGAAAAATTATCTGAGGCCCACAACTTAAAGTAGAAAATCTTTGTTTTGTCTTATGATTGCAGAGGTTTTAGTCCATGTTGGGCCAGTTTCAAGGCAGAAACAATATAGCAGAGGGAGTGTGTAGGAAGCTGTTTACCTCATAGCATCTAGGAAGCAGAAAGAGGTGTAAGGATATCAGAAAGTAATTGGCCAAGGACAAAATATAGCCCCTAAGGTCATATACCCATGACCTACTTCCTCCAATTAGGATCCAATGTACTTACAACTCATTCACTTACAAACTCATTGATAGGTTTACCCATTGATTAAGTTATTGCCTTACTTATCCAGTTACCACTCCAGGAGTTACTTAGTTCAATCAAGTCACCAATCAAAATTAAGTACCCAAACCATCTTCTTTTACCCAATATTCAGTTGTCTGATATTGCCATAGGTAATTTTCAGTAGGTGTTCTTTGAGTAGCAGAGATGTTGAAAAATTTCTCATTATTTACTAAGATGGAAACAAGACATTATAAATTCTTTCTGCAGCATCAATAACTGCCAAACCTCCAAGTTCCCACTTCAAGTCCCAGTGACTTTGGACAGTTTTCCAAGGACCGAATACCTTCCTTTTAGAGATCCACACATTTCTCTCTGATGACCACCAGAGTCCTCCTGAGTCACTTGTCCAGTGGTCCTTTCTGTGCTTTGGGAACAGCTCATATCTCAAAAGATTAATAAGTCTCACTTTATTTCTCACAGTACTTTTTGTTCCAAATTAGTAGGTGCAAATGAGAACAGACACTAACCTGGGATTAAGTGTCTTACCTCTGACTCCATCAGTAGAAATAATTGTGTCCAATGCACCTGTATGTTAAGACTTATACTTGGAAGTTATAGACTCTGCTTGTGTAAAAATCTCATTGGCCAAACAAGCAGCCACCTACTGAACATCAAAGAGATGCAAACGCCACCATCTCCTGTGTCCAGAAAGAGCAGAGCCCTGGATGTATCTGGTGCATATAACTAACAACTATCACAAGTGGCAAAGTGAAATCAAGTTTCAACACATGCTACCCATTGATTGAATGCCTCAGAGCAACAGTAAGAGGCAGCACAGTAAACAGTGGGATTGAAACACACTGGGCCCCCTTATGATCGGAACATTCTACATTCTCAGTTATTTAAATAATGACTTCCCACACCCCAGTTTCATATGATGACTAACAAAAGAAATGTTGAAACTAAACTTTGAAGAAAGTGTAACTTTTTTTTGATGCTTTCTCACTGGAAGTGAAAGATTATACTATTGATAGAATTATGCTCCATCTCAATTCCTAACTGAAACCCTAAACCACAACGTGGTAATGTTTGGAAATGGGAATTCTATGAGATAATTAGGTGTAGATGAGCTCATGACGGTAACTTGTTTAGTGCCTTTATTAAGAGAACAAGAGGAGCCGCAGTGCTGTCTCAATACTGAGGACTGAAAGAGGTCAAGATGGTCACCCACAAACAAGGAAGCATCTTGATCTTGAAATTCTTACATTTCAGACTGAGAAAATTCCTAGTTTATAGCATTGTGCTGAGCAACCTGAGTTGATTGACATACTTTTCCTAAGTCTTTGCCCTTCCCCGAGTCTCACTTTTGTGTTTGGTAAGATGTAAATTATCCTTTCCATCTTACCCTCCTCATACAGCTTTTCAGGGAGAAAATGAGACACAAATGAGATCAGGTCCTGAAAATTGTGAGCTACACAAATACCATATAAGTAATGAGTTTGCCTGTACATGTGATTTCAGAGCATTTACTTTTTACCTGTGAAATTCCTTCTTTCCTGCCTTGGTCTTCTGCTGGATCCACAGCCTTTGCTTTTTAAATAGTGCTAGTGAAGTAAAGAAAACGCCATCGGTGATCCTGTCACAAATGGAAGAGCTGCAGTAACAACAATGGAAAGTATTCCTGCCAAGCACCATTGTCTGGACTGAATTTGCATCCCCTGAGCAGCAGAAACACAGCTGAGATTCTACCAGACTATCCATCAACAGAGAGCTTGGCAGGCCTGGGTCAGAAGCAGCTCACACTGATAACCGTATGTAACCTTAACCAAATCACTTAGCCTCTCTGAACTTTGATGTCAAAGCTACTAAATTGCATTAATAGGAGCTCTTATCTTACAAGCCTGGTATAAGAAGGGGGGAAAGTTCTTCCAAATTAAATTGGTTCAGTTTTTTTCACAATGAAGCTCAAGGCCAGCACTGTATTGGTCATAGTGGTAAGGGCAGGAGGCAGTAGCAGAGGGTGTAGAGAGTGCTTTCCAACCAATGTCAGCAAACCGTTTTCCCAGGCAGGATTTTGCACATTACTGATGCTACATGAAGTCACTTATTTTAATATAACCCTAAATTATTTTGGGTTCCAGGGATGCAGTGTACAAAACAAGAAACACCTTTATTTTAATGGTAAAATGCAAAGAAATCAAACAAGTCAATTATATTTTATACCAAGTGTAATACATATGAGGAAGGAACTTAAAGTAAGATGAAGGAACAATGAAAATGACGTAAATGATGTATGAGGTGAAACTGGGCCAGATTGCAGGTAGAAGAAAGTCAAGCAAAGAAAACAGAACAAAAGTTATGACAGAAAAGAAAATAGTATTTGTGCAGAAAAGCAATAAAGTTGGTCACTGATTTCAATTTTTTTGGCCTTAGATAGATTATTGCAAATTTAAACAAATATTTTCTGAATTCTATATGTAATGTCTGGCAGGTAGAGTTTGGTGGAGATTCTCTAAAATACTGTCTGTGAGAACACAATGCAAACTAATGATATAAGAACATTTTTAAAAGGTGGTAAATCAACAGGCCATACTGCCCATTCCAGTCCTTATACTGTCCTGTTGAAAAAAATCCACAGGTACTTTGCTAAAAACACCACATAAAGTCTCAGGAAAAAAATGATTCAAATTATTCTTCTTTATAATAGAGTAGTCTTCCATTATGTTTACAAGGATTTTGCATATTGCCTAATCCAATTCAAACCTTTGCCTTTAATTCTTAAATGAGGTAATAGGAAGTTTTTAAACGAGCATCAGTAACATTTGTACCAGTCACTGTTTTTGTTTTTCATTACACTTATGAGCTGCTCAAAAATAAAATGAGTAAAATCTTCAAGATTGCTACTTTGAAGATCTCTCCCTCATGTAGAAGAATCCAGGATTGAACTAAACATCTTCCTGTATTCTACATAATGTTACAATCCAAAAGAAAAGTGCTGTTTATAAATCAGTTCTGAGGGTAGTAGTTCAAATGAAGATGCAAACTTCAAGAAAGCAGTTTTTATGAAACTCTAGTATTTATCAAAGAAGAACAATAAATCTGCTCCTGAGGTTAAAAATGGTAAGTGGATGAGAATGTTAAAGGAAGACCTAGCACATTAGTTATCCCTCGCTGCCTTAACAAAACATCCCTGATGAGTTGACCCAAATAACGGAAGTCTACTTTAGGGTTCTGTTAAATGGAAGTTAAGATCAGGTGCCAGCAGGGTTGGTGTCTAATAAGAAATCTCTGCCTCAACTGCAGAACATATTTCCTCCTTGTGTCCTCACATGACTGTTCCTCTTGTGTACTGAAGGGAGAGAGAAGAGGAGGAAGAAGAGGAGCAGAAGGAGGTGGCCAAGGAGAAGAAAGGAGAGAGTGGGGAGAAAGAGAGAGAGAGAGAGAGAGAGAGAGATAGAGGGAGACAGAGAGAGAGAGAGAGAGAGAGAGAGAGAGAGAGAGAGAGGGAGAAAGAGAGAGAAAGAGAGATGTTTTGTGTTTATTTCTATAAATATATCAGTCCTACCAGGTTAGGCTCCTATCATTATAACCTCATTTACCCTTAATAATCTTCTTAAAGGCCCTGTCTACAAGCACACTTCCATTGGAAATATGGTCTTTAATGTGTAAAATTTGAGGGACACAATTCAGTCCATAGCAGCTGGTTAGCATGCAGAGAGACAGAGAGAGAGGGAGAGAAAGAGAGAGACAGAAACAGAGAGAGAGAGAACAAAATCAGTTCACTAGTATTTCCCCCCCAAAAAATGAAGAAATCATTGCTATTCTTGCATAATTGATGAAAGAAAAAGCCCCTGATGTTTATATTCTAATGTATTTTTACATAAAAAAGGAATCAATATTGTTCTTTTTCTAGTGGAATATTACTCATCAGTATATTCTATGTGTCTTTGATATGTTGAAAGTTAATTTTGTTATTAAAAATTATAATTTAATGAGTAAATATTACAAAATTAAATCCTATTTTTTGTTTCTACTTTTGATTCACAAATCTTTGCAATAATTTTTTATAATTTTTATTTTTATTAGTACATAATTTTAGTACTTAAGATTGCATTCTTCATGGTACTTGTGCACAGCACATTTTAATTCTTTTTACATTATATCCCCCTTTACCTCCTTCCCCTTTAATTCTATTACTTAATTACTTCCCATTTGAAAAAGATCTATTTCCTTGTTTCCTATTATATACCTTCAGTTTTGCTCTTTAATTATTTATGCTTTTTCTCATATAAGAGATGCCATGAAATGTTTACCTTGTGTATCTGATTTATTTCAATGCATATTAGGGTCTCAAGGTGCCTTCATTTACCTAAAAATGATTCAAACTACTCTTTTTTATAATACAGTAGCACTCAATTATGTTTAAATGACACATTTTCTTTATTTATGTGCTGATGGAAGTGTAAACCAACCTTAGGACTTAACAATTATGAGTTGTGCTGCTATAAAGATGGTTATGAATGTGTTCTTGCAATATAATGTCTTTTTAAAGAGAAAATAATGCACATAAGATAGACAAAAAGCAAAAGAGACAAACAACTAGAGCAAATGCACAACAGTAACATTATAAGTTTACAAAACAGGATGATAGAAACTTGACAATGGTTGCAAAATTCGTATCATTATCTTCAAAATGTTTGTTTACATTAACAGATATAGATATGTAAAATTGATCTAATCATATGAGTATCAACCGTTCTTTTTCAATAACTAATACATTCAGCATTATGTTCATTTTAGTTATCTTACCTATACATATATACAGATTTATGGGGGAAAGAGGGAAGGGAAAAGGAAAAGCAATATAATGTCTTTAATTTCTTGGAGAAAGGAAATGCAAGGGGAATAGCTGGGTCAACTGGAATTTCTAGTTTTAGTTTTTTGAGAAATCTCCATCTTGACTTCCATAGTGGTTGTACTACTTTACATTTCCACACACATTATAGAAAGGCTCTTTTTTCCCTGCAGACTTATCAGCACTTGTTATTGATTTCTTGGTAATAGCCATTGTTTCTTGAGTAAATTCTCATAATTGTTTTAATTTGCATTCCTCTAATGACTAGAGATGTTGAATAATTTTGCATCTTCTTAATGGCCCTTTATAATTCCTCTTCTAAGTGTCTTATTCCTTTCAATGACCCATTGTTATGTTTTTTGGGGGGTTAATTTAGAAACTTTATTACCTTTTATTCATAAATCTAGAAAATATTAACAACGTTCTTTATTAACCTTTCCAATTTAAAGTCCGTCACGTTTTATCTTTATTTATTAATTTAATATGTTAATTTTTATTTCTAAGTACTTTAATTTTCTAATAAGCTATGGTGCCTCACTAACTTCTATAAAGCTAATAAATCAAAATTATCATATAATGCTTTTCACAGATGTAGGTGAATTTCCTTAGACTGTTCAAATTAGAATGACAAGGGAAATCAAATTTTCAGTTCCACCTTTTAAATTGGAATCAATTTAATCTGTTGATAGTCTATGATATCAAATTATACTTTAATATGCCAAATTCTCCTATATTGTACGTGACAAAAGTGTCATATAAGCTCAGGTTATTTCCAAACTTAACAGAAAATGTTAACACTATGAGTTACATTTCATGTCATCATGTTCTGAGTTAAGTCTGTGTTTTACTCCCATTTCTCATCACTGAAGCAAAATATGTGACTCCCACAATTTTAAAGGAGAAGTTTATTTTGGTTTATGGTATTTAGAGGATTTAGTCCATAGTTAGTTGGTTCCAAAGCAGTAAGAGTATGGTGGAACGGTCTGTTGGAAGAGAACTGTTCACATCAGAGGTCAGGAAACAGCAAGAGAAAGTAGGAGCTAAGGAAGGAGATACACTCTTGTAGTTCACAACTCAGAGACTCATCTCCAACCAGGCACCACTTTCTAAAAGTAAATCAGCTCTAGTACACCCATTGCCAGTCACCTTCCAAAGGCCTCACCTGGAAACAACAAGGCTTTAGGGGACACACTATGGCTAAACCACAACAATTTGTAATTTCCTGTGTATAAAATATTCTCTCACACTTCAGTTCATAAAGGAATATGCAGATAGACCAAGCACCATCTGAGTTGCAAGGTCCAAAATTGTAGGAAAAAGAACACACAAATCCTCAAACCCAAGGAAAAAAAAAAGGAGACTGAAAAGACGGAGACTAACAGAGATTACAGGAAACAAGTAATCAAACCATGATACCCAACAGAGTGATCTCCATGGACATAGGACTCTTGAGTTATTAGAAACACTTTAAAAAATCATATCTATATCTTTTATCCTAAATAATTTTTGTGAATATAATAGTATGCAATGTGCTGATGATTGTTACTCTTATTGTCCGGTTGTGAAATTGTTTTGCTTTGGTTTCTTACTTTCCTTTTGTTTAAAATAAAATAAAATAAAATATTATATTCAGGAAAGGACTCTAAGAAAAAGGGACAATTGAAGAGATAATACGAGGACTAAAAAATATAAATGGCTATGTAGATATTGGGTTCAGGAGTCTCCCAGAGACACAAATAAGCAAATGCAAATACCTGGTGAAAGAAATCCAGTTAGCAAATTAAAGAATAGTCAAAACCCAGTGTCGTCCAAAAAGGGAAAGTCACAAAAGAGAGGAGGGTGAAATCAGAGAAGTAAAGGTTCATGACTGACTGGTTCCTCCTGGTCATTTATTCTGCATGAGAAAGAGACTTGGTGTAGTACACTGAGCACCTGCCTACAATGCCGTGGAGGGATGTGATGTGAGGTTTAACAGGATAACTTCGCTGTGTTAGGTGAGACTCCATGTGTAGGGGTGGGAAGTGCACAGCAGAATATGGGAGAGCAATTTTTGGTCTCTGCAGTATTTCAAGTGAAGGGAAATGGTGTTTTGACTATAGTAGAAAACTTAGAATTGATGAGAAGTGGTCAGATTCTGGATACAGGAAAGGAAAATAGTGAAAGGTTCTAGTCTATTAGTGAATGATCTTTGATCTGAACCTCTGGCAGAATAAAATGGAGGCAACTGTAGAAGAGGCCAGTCTGAAGAAGAAAAAGTGTTTGTTTTGAGGCATGTTAGTTTGGGAACTAAACTGATGGCATGTGGAGACAACGTGCAGTGGTTTGATCCTAGACAGAGAAGATTCTGTACAAAGCAAACTTTATGCATTAAGGAACAAGTTTCATGGGGACATTGAAACTAGAACTACCAGTAGTAGGGGCTTTTTGCTGTGCCATAATTAGAAGGAAAATACATCAACAGACTGGAAGATCATGTCCTCCAAATGAGACATGCAGTTTAGATTTAAGTTATAAGCAATCTAGTCATTAAACCAGTGTCTGTACTGCTATTGTTTGTGTTTTTAACCATGTAAGATCCCAGATTAGCAATTTACTTTCCAGTACTACTCTGGAAACTTTCTTTTTTACAGTTTTCCTATCTGATAGGGTTATGATTCTTCTTGATTGAATCCTATATGGAACTCATCCCTCTTTCTTGACTTAAGGGTCTTACCTCCAAAAGCAAGTCAGTAATAATCAGCAACATGAGCACTTCTTTTCTTTTCCTGTTTTGATTTTGAAGGTAAATTCTACCCTCTCAAAATTTATTTCAAGATTCAGATACTATGGGGACAGGCAACACATGAGGATCAATCACACTTCATTTTTCTCTTGATCTGGGAGTGACACAGAGGCAAGAAAACTTTCTGTTTTTTCAAAGTGTCTAGTAGGAGTGTTAAAATTTAAAGTTGTCTGATCAATCACAACATTTTTGGCCCTATTCTAAGAGTACACTTGCCTAAGGTGCATGGGCATGACACAAAACAGAAGAGCATCCTCCATCAGACGTTAGTAACCCAATTACCTCCACATAATCTACATTCAGGAAAAGAAAATTATTGCTTCTTGGTATCCAAGCAACTATGTGATCAATTATATGTGAAACAATGTGTACTTCTTGAAAGGTACTCCCCTATCCCTCTACATGCCCTCCATAAGCCTTCTTTCTATTAACTACTAATTCTTAATAATTACAAAAGGGAAACCAACTGTTTTAGAAATAGACATTGAAATCTGGCATTGAAATCTAAGCAGAGGTAAAAGAGAAAAACGTATACTTCAGGTAAATCCAAATCAAACCACAATGTTGTGCCTCCTCATGCCAATGACTACTATCAGAAAAGATAACAAGTGACGTTGAAGATATGGAGGAAAAGAACCCCTAGCACACTGTTGATGACATTGCAAGTTAACATAGCCATTATATAAAAATGTGTGGATGTTGCTGAAAAACTAAAACTGTAGCTATCATATCATCTAGTAATCTCACAACTGGGTACGTATCTACAGGAAAAGAAGACTATGTTCAAGAGATATGTGAACCTTACGTTTTATTGTAGAGCTATTGCCAACTTCCAAGAAATGGAATCAATTTAATTATTCATAAAATGATAAATAGATAAAGAAATTGAGGTAAATACGCAAAATAAAATACCATTAAATCATGAGAAACAATGAATCCTGTCATTTGCCACAACATGGGTAAATCACAAGGTCATTATGTTAAGGGAAATAAGCTAGGCAGAAATCAAGTTATTCATGATGGTAATCATATGTGGAATATAAAAATGTTGATTGATTGAAGTTATAAGTAAAATAGTGGCTACCAGAGGCTGGGGAGAACAGGGGTAGGACATGGCAGGGTTATCAATGGGTACTAAGTTCTTAATAGGTACAATCAATTCTGGTTCACTTTTGTATATTTTGTGACTGGCTATAGATGATAGTTCTTCACTGCATATTTCAAAAAGAGAGAAGAAAAGATTTTGAATTTTTACTCTAAATAAATGATAAATGTTTGAGGAAATAGATATATTGAATTTTATTTATTGTTCATTGTCATTTTATTTTTCATTATTTAAAAGAGAAAAAATAATAAAAATGAAACAGAGTAACAATAATTAATACATTATGTGTTGTGCTCTTGATAGTACAAGATCTATAGGCATGGAATAGTGTCCAAACAATGTTAGCACAAATCTTTCCTTTCAGTGAACTAAGAGAAACTAGCTAACAATCTTAACTATCATATATATGTGTATATATTTTCCTTTTCCCTTGTTTCTTTTCCACTTTGCCTCATCACAGTTTCTCTTTTCTTTTGAATAATTTTTCCTAATTCACAATATGTATTGTGTATTTTGGATCTTATTTACTCATCATTCTGCTATGGTTGATACAGTGTGTCAACCTGAGAAGCTTAAAAATTTAATTAAGAGACTCGAGGGGGAACCAGGGTTCTTACTTTGTAAATATCCTGGTCCTATACAAGAGGAAGGCAAGGAGGTGGTATGAGTCCTAAACTCTCCCTGGGGGAGAGTAGCCTGCCTACACTATAAGGAAGGAAAAGAGGCTTGCTCTTTCCCTTTTTGTCCTGGCTGCTTTTGCTGGCTGCTGCCTTAAAGTGGTGCCCCTGTGCCATGCCACCTGCCCTGGAGCCAGCTGATTATGGACTAAAACCTTCAGGAACTGTAAGCTTAACAAAACTTTCCTTTCTTAATTTTGGTTATTGTGTATTTTGTCTCAGCAACAAGAGAAATGTAACCAAGACAGCTTCTCACACCAGTGAGACAATACAATGCTTACATGTAATCATTATACAATGTATGCAAATATTGAAAAATCACATGCAATCATTAATCTGTGAAATATTCATATTTTTATAAACCCATTAAACATCAAAAATCAATTTTAGGTCACTTGCATATTGGGGGGAGAGAGAACAATGGCCACACCAGTAAACAAGCCTAGGCTGGGAACCAGCGTCATTTGGGGTCCACTGCTGAACTGGAAACACCCAGATCCCAGTCTGTTCTGCTGCGTGAGTTGGCAAACAAGAAGTACCTACCCACAACCCTGATAAGCAACTAGTTCATCGAGGTAAAATCACTAACATTGCAGTTCTAGGGCCAGTGGTCTGACCATAAGTTCAGCGGATCTTGGTACGCAGTGTGTCATCTAGGGGGTTCTCCTTCTGAGGTTATAGACATTGTTGATTCCCCATGGTTCTGTTTTGAGGCTCTATATGGTTTCCATTGTTTTGTTGGGTTGAGTTTTATTCTGTTTTGTTTTGTTTGATTATGCTAAATCCAATGGCAGGAGAAGCTATTTCAAGGATAGCAAGATATATTATGGCAACAATTTTGGATTTACTACTGGCTTGTTTTTATTTATTTATTTATTTATTTATTTTTTTTGTGGCATCAGGGATCAAACTCACACCCTCACACCTACCAGGCAGGCACTTATGCCACTGAGCCAGACTCTCAGCCCTGGTTTTTTGAGACAGGGTCACACTATGTAGTTCAGGCCAGACTTGTGCCCATGTTGCAGCCCAAGTTGGCCTCAAACTCACAATGCTCCATCTACCTCAGCCTCCCAAGTGCTGGGATTAAAGGCATGCGCTACTACCCCTGGCTACTATTGGCTTGTTTTGAAATCCTTTATTGCATTCATTGTTTTGTTTTTGTTGTTTCTATTCTTTTCTGTTCTGTTTGATTTTTAAGACATCAAAAGGTATTATGGTAACTATTGTTGATTCTGTAATGCTTCAAAGTACTGTATCTCTTACACTGGTTTGTTTTGATTGGTTCTATTCTGTTTTATTCTCTTTAAAATAGAAAAAAATCAATTTTAGCAAACCCACATGAAACACTCAAACATGTATGATCATAATCAGGTGACATGGATTTCACAAGAAAACTCAAATTCATTAAGAAAAGTAAAATGAGATTTAGTATCATTTATACAAGAAAGTAGAAACCGTTCAACATGTTGTGTGCTAAAAACACAATAGTAAAATTGGCCAAATGTTAAGTTTTAGCATGCAAATGAATATATTTCCACACTTTCAGAAAAATATTGTCCAAGAATTCCAAACGTTCAAAGCTTTGCTGTACAATAGAAAGTTATTATATCTAAAAGAAATCTTCAAGTTTGCTTTCTTTAGGTAGAAACTAATCCAATCAAGGATATTTCCAAAATCATGCAGCATGTTAATATCAAATTTTTAATTAAAGTTTAAGTGATGCAAAAATGTACAAGATTCTTTAACCCAAATGTATTTTGGGCTAAGATTTAACTCTCTTTTCATTCCTTATTTCATTATATCCTGATTTTGTCATGATTCTTTGAAAGTAATTTAAAATGGCATTTACTATTTTTCATAAATACCTGATAAAATGTTTGTGTATTTGCGTGTGAGTGGGTGTGGGTGGGTCTTATGTGTGATGATTTGAAAGCTTAATCTTTCGAGGACTACATGCCCTTAAGCTTATTTTTACAAGCCCAGGGTTATTTTTACTTCATTTCAGTGTTGTCTGACTAACAAGATTATTTTCATTCTTTGTTTCTCTAAAAGAAAAATACTGTAAACAGCATTCTATATGCAGTGGGCTATGTTTCTTCAACCATAGAAAACCATCCTTTTAGCTACTATCTTTACTATTTTGCACCAGTTTCTCATTTCTCAAATTAGAAACACAAAAGTGTTATTTCTTTAATGATGCCCTACATAATTTTACAGTATATATTTTACTTCATTTACATTCTCATTCTTTTATTCTTCACATAAACATTCTCTCCTTCACAAATAAAGGTATTAAAAACATAAGAAAAAACTGAATACATTTTTGTTCTAATTTCTGCATCAAAATTTATATATTCATATTATCATAAAATTTGCCTGTACAATATTAGTATCTGTAAATCTATCATTTTTGAGCATTTTGTTTATCTTTCAGTAGAAACTGCTCAAAAATCACCTGCATTCACTCTCATAACTACCTAATAAAATAGAGATTATTACTATAATTGAAAGGTTTAAGAAATACAACACAGAGTCGTAGTACTAGGAGCCCAGCACTTCGTTCACAGCTTCTTCTCACAAATACTCCAATTTTCCAGGGTCCTATACGTAGACTAATGGTCAAACTTTTCTCCAGACTTTTCAGAAGATAAGCGCTTTCCTAAACTTTAAAACTCAGAAATCAACCATGTGTTACGTTTTAGAGGGTGTTACCTAAATTCTTAACTTCCATGGCCTGTTGGAAATTACTTAATGGCTATTTTTAAACATTTGTTGTGTGAGTATTCTATCAACATATTAACTTGTCTTGTATGTTCTTTAATAGATAAATTACACATCCAGTAACTTTTTGTGATTCCTCAAAGTAATAATTATGCATTGTAATTGCCCAATTTTTCTAACTAATATGTATCATCTGTGGTTTTCTGTCATTTAAATTCAAGATAATATTAACTTAAACCTGTATTCTGCACAGTACACTCAGGGATAATTACTGTTTACTTTGTATTACTTAGTCTCTGGGCTGCTATAACAAAAATATCACTGGCTTAAACAGCAAATATTGATTTCTCCCAATTCCAGCAGCTGGATTCAATGGTCCAAAGGATTTGTTTTCTCATGGAATCTGCTTCCTGATTTGCACATAGCACCTTGCTTCGTGTAAGGAAGGTTCCAGGGAATTCTGGAGGCGTATTTTATAAGGATATTAACTCCATTCATGATGCCATCACTGACCAGGGACTTCAACACCCAAGACCATCCCATTGTGCTTAAGATCTCAATATATGAAGTTTAAAGTGACATAATCAGTCTATAGCAATGTTGTCTCCAAAATTTTTCCATATTGACAGTATCAGTTTTTCTCTGGTTATATTATTATCCCACCTGATTGTATCTTCTCCATGTGTTCCTCCTACCTCTCCCTACCAACTCAAAGAAAATGCTTAGTGTACTGCCTTGGAGTTGAGTGTGAGTGTAGCAGCTGAAGACAGCTAAGTTCTCAGCATAATAAGGTTTGTGGAGTATTTTTGTATATGCTTATAGATGGCAGTGGGATGAGAGCCTCCACAGCATTAAAACTAATTAGGGCAGGGAAAATTTTTTCTGCCTTTTCTGCTAAAGCTATAAGCCCCATGGGGTAAAGGATTCACTAATTTGGCTGGACTCTTCACTGTAGGACTGTCTGATACCTAAGAGGGTTGAAGGAAGAAGAATGAGTGGTCAGTAGGACTTATCCTAAACTCCAGGCACTACTGCAACTTCTTTCCTTCCACAGTCACATACTCATCAGAGCAAAACTGTCAGGTAAGTGCTGTTTCTCCCTTTTGGAAATAATGTATTTAAGCTCAGGTACATAAGTAACTTTCTCAAAGCCACACAATCAGAAATGTCTGTCTAACATACAAATCCTAGCAATTTGAACTCAGAATTTTGTCCTCACTATTATATCTATGGCTGCTTTATCAGCTTAAGTTTTTTCCTGGCATCAACTCAAATGCATTGGATAGTCCTCAGTTATCAGTTGTACTCACTGAATTAACACACACACACACACACACACACACAGAGGGAGGGAGGGAGAGAGAAAAAGAGAGAGGGAGAGAGAGAGAGAGAGAGAGAGAGAGAGAGACTGCATTTATTTAGTGCTGTGGTTTGAATCTGGAATGTCCCACAAAGCATTGTGTGTTGAAGGTACTGTCTCCAGTGTAGTAATGTTTACAAGGGGGCATTTGGGAAGGTGTTAGACCACGAAGGCTATGATCACATCAACAGATTAATCCATTGAGGGGTTCATAATTGAACTGATTAGTGAGAGACTGTGGGAACTGTAAAAATGCAGGGCTTACTTGGTGTAAGAATTTTCTTGGGGACATGAACTAAAAGGTGTATCTTCACTCCAGCCTCTTCCTCATTCCTTCTCTGCCTGTGCCCTTTTTGAGGTGAGCATCATTTTTTCTTTATGCCTTCTATCATGATATCTCTGGATTGTCATGTGCCTATAATCAGTGGAGCCAGGTGGCATGAACTGAACCTTCTGAAACTGTGAGCCAAAATAAATCTTTCCTCCTTTACTCTACTTAGGTATTTTGCTACAGCAGTAGAAGCTAACATCCTAAGTTTGTTCTATTTTAAAAACTGTGTGTGGTTACTCAGAGTACAATTATGGGCATAAAAAGTCTCCAACTGATATTAGCCCAAGCCTTCCTTTACAATAAGTTAAGAGATACTAGTAGTATAATTGACTTGTATTTTTTTCTTTTTATTTCCTTCCTTGCCCTTTTCTACCTTCCTAGTTCCCTTTCATTTTGAACAATTTCTCCCCATTTCACAGTATGTATTGTACATTTTAGACCTTGCTTACTCTTTTGGTTTCTCACACTAGGAATACAATATGATGTTTACACATGTACATCTGGTTTATTTCACTTATGAGTATGATCTCGAGTTGCACACACTGACCTACAAAAGCACCAAGTTCATCCTTATTTATGGCTTAGTAGTACTCGATTGTATAAAAAGACCACACCTTTTTTATCCATTCTTCCATTGATGGATATTTGGGTTGTTTCCAAGATTTTGTTATTACAAATTGTGCTGCTATAAACGTGGATGCACATATATCACTGGGGTATGATGCTTTTAATTATTCTGAGAAGATACCCAGAAAAGGAATAGCTGGGTCAAATGGTATCTCTTATCTTAGTTATATTAAGTATTGTTATTCTCCTATTATTCTGTTATGCAATATTGTTCAATTTTTCCATAAAATAAAAAACTGTGTGTATAAATTCTGTTTAAAGATTTTTTTCTCTCCTAGAATTGCAGTAGCTATACTGTTCAGAATCTCCATGTTACAGTTCTAATATCCTTATCAGTGGATAAAAACAGTGAATATTTTTTACTATGTACATAATCTTCTGTCTTTAAATAGCATACTTAATGGTTTGATTTTAATGGTTTCTAATTTACCTATTATTTTCAGAAAATCACTGTTCATTTTTCATTTAATATATAGGTCATATCCTAATTCAATGATGAAATAAAAAATTATTCATGTAGCAACCTTCAAGAATGCCATTGATTTTTAGTTTAGCAAAGATAATATTATATTATCAGCTTCTGTTTTTCTTTTTTCTTTCTTTCATTCATCCTTGCAGTCTGTCTATAATTTTCTATGCCTTTCTACATAAAAAATTTTTCTATTTTATGCTAAATTCTAGGTATTTTGTGATAGAAAATTTAGTTTGTGGTAGAGAAGTGCAATGACAGATATTTGTCATACTTATGTTATTCCTTGCACATTTATATGTTTTGTCTTTCATTTCTGACTACAAAATCTTTTCTCTTGTGTTAATTGCTCTATTCCTTTTACCTAAAATAATTCCCAGCACATATAAAACACTTGACTTTGAATAAGTATAATTTTGAAATCTATTGATGTAAAATAATTAAATATATGTTGTTTCCTAACCTAAACCTTTGAAAATTGATTCGTCCCTCCAAAAAGGAAATCAGATGACAGAAGTATATGTTATTTATTGTGTACTTCTTCAGTTTCAAGCACTGTGCTTAGCATATCATTGTTACAGTCAATGGCTATTAATTCTCATAAATCTCCAGTAGAGTAATATTGTATAAAATAGGAAAACATCATTTTAGCTATATTAGGTAAGTACTTAAAGTTCTCATAGACTATAAATAGTTGAATAGGCACAAAATACCAAATAATTTTTCTTACTTGTCAAAGTTTTTTTTTTTTCTGATTTGTTTAAAAATTTAGTGTATGTAGCAACCCTACAGCAGCATACATCCGTTTGCTGACAAAGACTGTGAGCCCAGAGGAGTAGAAATAATCTTTCCAGAGCTACATAGATGTAAATACTCGAACACCGACTCTCTAACAAAGACCTGGAATGGCAAGCTAGTATTGTTCTTCACAGCATGTTTGATCAGCAGCACTCAGGTCATCTAGTGGCTTACTGAACCACCGTTTCTGCGGCCCCACTCTACAAAGACCAGGAGTCTCCATCGTAAGTTTTCTTTTAGGAAACAATTAACAGATCAGGGTGGCATAGATTCAATGGGAGAGGATAAGAAATTGAGGTCATACATATCAAAAACCCCAATTTGACATACGCATCCCAGAGCTGTTTACTATAGTGCACTTGTCAATTTCTTAGAACATTATTGAACAAAATCTTAGCGACTCAAGTGAAGGGTCTCATGTTAGAATTTAAAATGTAGAGAATCTTGGAAAATAGTCCCAGGACAAGACACAATTCATTAGAGGAATCATAAAACTTTTTCCATCTAAAGTGATATAAAAGCCTGATGAAAGCTGCTTTTGGCACTGTGTTAATGGATGCTAATTAAAGTCCTGCTTTGGACCAAAGGAAACATCTGAAGAAAGAAGAACATAATAAAACCTTGCAGATGGCTCCTGGAACAAGCAAAGTAGTCTGGAGAGGGCTTGGTGATTAAGATACAACACTGCCATCTTTTAGCAGCTGAGGTGGTTCTGTTCTCATGTATACACAGTATGAAAGTAATTATTCATATGTAAATTGTGTGATTTCTTTTTCGTCTTTAGAAACACTCTTATTCACTGTAAATGCAAACTCTAACAAGTAAATTCAGCTGAACATTATCCCTTGTGTTCTGTTTTATTTTCTTTTCTCTGACTCTGTTTTTGTTTTTAATGGCTCTCTCTTTTTAGATGTGGTTTTGCAAATAAAAAAGCACATAACATCTGGAACTGCTTAAAATCAATTTCTTTTCTCTTTTATTTTTCTGTTCTATAACTAAAAATGGACTTTCCAATTTGCATCGTGCATTTTTCCGTCCTTTCCTTTATAAAATAAATAAATAAATGCCATCTGGTCTAACAGCTTACTTGCCAATTATCAGCCCGAGGCAATCCAAAACTGCCAAATAGTCAAGGCAGAAAATATGGTTTCAAGAAGAAATGCTAACAGAACCTTTGCTATAGTATGGTTTGGCACCCTGCCAAATTACCACCCCATGCAAATACTGTCTTATCTCCTAGAGACTTATGAGAAATCCTTGCAATATGGGTTTTGGTATATTAGCACCTTGACTTATCCTAATGAAGATGTCTTGAAAACTCAACTGTTTCACAGTTAATGAAACATATTGACAGCTCAGGAAATCATATCAGCACTCTTCTGATAAACCTGTGGAGTTTGCAGTGAAAAGAATTTTCAATTTTTTTCATTTGCCTGTGGTCACAGTGACTATTAGCCATAACCACCAAAGAATATCAACCTTTCCCTGTTGTACCCAGATAAACTGAAACTACTGACTTCAGCAGATATTATTAGTAATTTGCATTAAGTCTCATTAGGAAATAATCACTCTGCCTATATGACTTGCAAAGTAGTTTGGTTGCTTAAATCATAGCAATGGTGAGTTTTGAATCATAGAGAACTCATTTCCCTTTCTTGCACATATCCTAGAAATTCTATTCCTGATTCTTATCCCCTCATTTTGTTCTTTCTAGTCCTATCCAGCACCAGTCTATTAATATGTTTTGTCTAACTTCTATTCAAAACATTTGATAGCCCATTATCTCTCTGTAGCCAATGTGGTCTTTCGAGAATGTAAACCATAAGACTCCTCTGTATAAAATGAAGCAATGATTTTACATTGCACGTAAGGATAAAATCCCAAATTTTTTGAACATGCTAAAGGCGTTTTATGAACTGACCCTGATCATCCTAGACCATTTTGATTCTTTCACTATTTCTGTCTACAAACTGGTCCGTTGCATCCAAAAATTGACACAGAACTTAACAATGCCTGGCATGTAGTAGTACTCAACAAATCTCTGAATTAATTCAGATAGAATGTTGCTTTCATCACTAGAATTTTAAATTTAGATTAATAATCTGATGGTTCCTAATCTCAATTTCCTTATCTACAAGATGAAAGAAATTCTCCTTAAAACTTTGCCTGGAAGATTGAAGGAGAATAAGCTTGTAAATTCAG
>RJWM01030185.1:0-23756 GCA_004363535.1 Dasyprocta punctata
TCCCAGCCCAGTCACTTGTCAGAAGCCCCTGAGATGATACAGAAGACCCATTGGCACAGGACAGCCATAGTGGGACCCTGATGAGGCCACTGTGGTCACCCCAGAGAGGAGGTCGTTTCTAGAAGTCATGTTGAGCTGAGCAGAAGGAGAAAATGGGGAACAGGGGCAGTTATGGAAACCCCATAGGGCAAAGCCTGTCACTACTGTCACCCAGACCTTCATGTGCCCTTTCTCTACCACCACAGGTCACTCAGCCTAGAGCCAGAGGTGAATGGCTAAAGGCTGTGTGAAGCAGACTCAGGCGATGGATCCCAGAGCATCCTTGGGGCTAAACGCTGTGGACGAGGCCTGAGGCGGTCTGCGGAGTCCAGGGGACAGAGGGAGGCGGGGAAATGCCCGATTTGGTACAATGCTGAAAATGGCTTGATTCAGTTCCCCTCTCGGCTGCTCTGGTGGTCCCGCAGCTCCGCTGACAGTCGTGACCTGGCTCTGGCCTAGACAACGTGGCGCGTCTCAGCTGTCTCCATGTGTGAAGAGGAAGTGTCTGAAGCCCACCAGTGCAGTCAGAGACGCTGCTGTGAAAGGAACCATCCCTACCCCTCCTCCGTGGATCCCCAGCCTCGAGCTGTCCTCAGTCTCTGAGAGCCGGGACTCACGAGTGTCTCACACCCTTCGAGGCTGTTCCTGACTTCCAAGATTCTGTTCCTCGCGTCAGTGAGCGCTGCCCCTGCTGGTTTGTGATGGGGGATCCAGAGGGGACCTTGCTTCTCTCAGGGTCCCCTTGTCACGAGAAGCTAGTACTTGGCAGGACTCGAACACCCCAGGCAGTGTCGGCCAAGCAGGGACTCACTGTCCTGGTGGCACTGAATTTACCTAAGAGCTCCGGTGTTGGGTTAGGGTTTCCGGCAGGTGGCCTTCTAGGAGCCCCAGCCCTGGCTCCTGAGGTCACATCCCCTGCAGCACTGCCATCCCCTGGCTGACTGATGGACAGATGGTTTCCATGGCTCCCGTGGCTTGGGGCAGCCTGGGGGAAACACACGAACAAAGAGCCACAGAACTTGTGGTGACATAAGGTGTCCTGAGACCCCCTGTGTGATGGCACACTGTGACATTAATGCATTAACTAGCAGCATTAACAAATTCCCTTGTAGAGACTGTGATGTTTGGGAAAAGGGATCATTAGATGTTTGCAAACACTCCGTGTGCTGAGGAAGGGCCTCGGGCTCTGACAAATGATAAATGAGAAAATTAGAGGCTTCGGGAAAATGTAAATACCATCCTTTGTAAGTCTGTCCCTTGGCAGGAATAAAAAAATGTTTCCTCAAAGCCATGAGGCATTTCTTCTGTTCCTTTCACCGCCATGAAAAATGACTGTGACTATTTTACACACGTCTACATATCTGGGTTTGGCTTCCACATTCCTAGCAATACGTGAGACAAAAGGCTGTAGTTTCAACTGATTTACCCCTAAGTCAGTGTTTCTCAACCTTTGTTTCATTAGCATCCCCTAAGAAACCTTTTAAAACTTTTTTCTCTCCCCTCCCTGTGAAATTTTAATACCACAGAATATCATACAGACATTTTTACACAGTAGATAAATCTGTATTTTTATATAAAACAAGCAGCATCTTTTCAAACCCCGCCCCCCCAGATCTAACTGTTGCCCCTTGGGGAGCAGTCATGTGTTTTGGGACTGCAAGTTCTGATCTCTGCTTTTGTCCCTTCATGCAAATGCACAGTGAATACGTGTCTGGTGCCCACTCAAGGCCAGTGCAGTGCAGGGCACTGGAGATGCAGCTATGAGCAGAGAGGATCCCCCATCCTCATGAGTCTGACACTGTCACAGGAGTGACTCAGTGACAGATCAAAAGGTAGGTACATTCCATGTCCAGTGCAAATGGATGGATGCTACTGAGAATGATACTGCAGAAGAACAGGAGGCAGAGGGGGTTCGCGTGGGCACCTGGCTGACCAGGTGGCCCAGGAAGGCTTGGTGGCTTGGGGGAAGAGGTGAGCCAGCTGCCTCGGGTTTGGAGGAAGGAGGGGGAGCAGCGCAATGCAAGCAGAGGGAACCACAGGGCCCAGTTCTGAGAGAAGAGAGATGAGCTGGAGGTCCAGTAAGAAGGCCAGTGTGGCTGCAGCCCAGAGTCAAGGGCAATGTGAAGAGATGACACCAGAAAAGTGACTGGTGACTGCAGGGATGGCTAGTAGAAGGAGCATCTCAGGCCTGTGGGGCCCTGTGAATACATCCGAGCAGAGACAGGACTTGGTCCGGCTTACATTTGAGCAGGATCACCTGTCTGAGAATAGGCTGTGGGGCAAGGCCAGTACAAGAGCAGGGGGAGTGGGGCGTGGCCAATTGAGATGACAGAGGCCTGAGTCAGGTGGCCACAGTAGAGATGAGCAAGGGGCCTGATGCTGCCAGTCTCTGGGTGACAGTGGAAGAGGAGAGGAAGAGGTGCAAAGGATACCTCCCAGGTACCGTCCTGAGAGCAGGGAGGGCAGGGCTGCCGCGATGGAGATGACAAGCCTGGGAAGATCACACTCCAAGGGTCTGGATGGCCATGGGGGACCTGCCAGAAGGGACAGAGGGGTGAGCAACTGCAGGCTAACTACGGTTCCACAGGCAGAAGCAGCTGTGTAATTTGCAGGTCTATGTAAATGAAAATGTGGGTCACGTATTGGAAAGCAGGGAAAATGCCATGCAACAGACTAGGTGACAAGTTTGCTTCCACGAGCCACTCTTGAGCAGTCATAGCACATGTGACCTCCTGTTTCATGTGTGCTCCTGCCGTATGGCCACAGCCATAGGACAGGACAGACCCTCAGAGGACAGGTCCCCATCAGGGCAGAGGACAGAAGCAGTCCCTGCAGAACTATTCTCCCAAACAAATTCTCCAAAGTGGTGGTTTTTTTTTTTTTTTTTTTTTGTAGTGCTTTTTTAAAAAGTTATTGGTAAATCTGGTGAAGACAACGATGAAAAATGTTGGGAGATGCCATGGGGAAGCTGGGACGTAGAACCAATGGTGGGAGTGGGAGAAACCTCAAGCCATGGATAAGCACTGCCCCCCGCTTATGGCCCTTCCCCCATCACCCCAACCTGGCCACACTTCCTAACCTTGGCCCCATCCCTACCTAGCCTGGCTACACACTTAGCTTGTCCCCACCCCTCACTGGGCTCTTTCCCTGCCACAACCCCTCTCTCAACCTGGACCCATCCACTAAACTGGCCCTGCCTCCACCGTGATCCCCCACTCTAGCTCAGCCCCCACAAAAGGAGCCCCTCCACATTGGACACATCCCCACTCTGGCCCCTCCCCTGTCCTGTACTGACTCTGGGCTCAGGTGCTGACCATAGCCTGGAAGGCCCCACCCTGGCCTGGCACAGTTAATCTTAGCTAAGGCTTTCCAAAGCCCATCCATCTCCTCTTTGTGTGCAGATGGCTCTCATTTCTGTCCTTCCTCCATCAGGCTGTGGAGGCCGCATCATGCAGTGGGGACGGGCGGCTCTGGATGGGGTTCCGGGGGGAAGGAAGAGGGTGAAGCACCCTTCCCTAGGGGACCTGGGTGGGCTGCTCACAGGGACTCTCCAGGGTGACCGACAGTCCTGGGGCTCTCCCACCCCAGCAGTAAGCTCCTGAGAATGGGACGGACCTCTTGGGTGCTTTCTGCCCCCAGCGAGAGCACATGGTTATGACGGTGTCACTGCTGCCATCTGAGGGAGGCAGCCCTGGTTCAGAGCTACTGTGCCCCTGGGTCTGAACCTTTGCACACCAAGGTGAGCAGTTACTGACAAACACTGGGTCAAACTCTGGTTCCAGATCCTTCCTCCCCAGGGACTGATCATAGCTCCCTCCTGACACACATCTGCAGACCTCGAGCTCTGAGGAGGTACAGGCTGCTGGTGGGGAGGCTCTGCGTCTTCCGAGAATCCTGGGGGCAGGTGGCAACTAGGACACTGCACAGAAGGCATCCGGGAACCGCGAAGGCAGCTTTGACTCGGGGTAAAGGTGGGGCGGGCACAGGGATGCAGCCTTGACCCCTCCCAGTGCCCTCAGAGAGGTGGGCTGTGGGCTGTGTCCCCTCAGAAAGGGCCAGTGGGTCCCAGACCGCTTGGAAGTGCAGGGCACGACCCAAGAAGTAACCACTGCCCGTGAGCAAAGGGCGCTCCGGCCGTGCGCTGTTCCTGTCAGCAGGCAGGACTTAGCATCGCAATGGGGCCAAGCAAGAGCTGAGAAGCACGCTAGCTCATTACCCCGGATGCACGCTCCAGGAGCTTCCGGAAGACCGAAGCTGGAAGAGAGCGACACTTACGGATTTGCCCCACGTGCCAGTGGGCGCGCATGTGTGCATTCACATAGGGGCGTTGGTGTTCCTGACAGTGCAGCGCTCGGTCACTGGGACTCATGCCTCCCACGTGATTGAACACAGACAGGTCAGACAGTCTGGTGGTTGAGGCAGCCACACTGCCTTCACCACCCTGCCTCAGTTTCCCCACTGTAGCACCAGGAGCATCTTGGGGAGCAGGGGTGAGGGCTAAATGAGCCAAGAGATGCAGAGCTCGTGGACTGTGGCCCATGGCCCGGCCCCTCCCACCCTACAGAGACGACTGCCCTGCACCCCCCGAGCCTCCTCCCTGCAGCTCCCACCTGGGAATCCAGAGAGACACTCTGCAGCTGTCCTGGGACCTCAGTGCCCCTGACTCGGGATGGCTCTCGGGGTCATTCTCAAGGTGAATTTAACCTGGTCAAATTCCAACAAAACCCCAGACAAAATTGGTTACCCCCCCACTGTGGAGCACCTCAGAGGAGTCAAATATAGGTCAAACGTGCCTTTTGGAGGAGAATTTTGCAGCATCAGGAAGATTCCACCCCAGGGCCCAGCACTGCCACCTCCCAGGCTGTGTCCCGGAGGATCCTCCACTCCTGTCTATGAGGGGACCCGGACCCCAAGGGCTGCTTCTGTTTAGAACCCACCGAAACACGTATCAACAAGGAGGTGCTTTGCCAACCCTAGAGGACCCTCATGAGAACCCTGGGCCTGGGGAGGATCAGGCAGAACCTGGTGACAGACACAGACAGAGCCAGGGGCTGGCCTGTGTGATAGAACGCAGGACGTGTAATCAGTGCGCATCTGTGTGCAGAGACTTCATGGAGATAGTGCATTGCGCAGGACGCGTGTTTACATGAAGTAAAGAGACCAGTTGCCCCAAAGCCTCGCGCAGCTGCTCTGCCCTGCCCTGCCGCCTCCCAGGCTCTCCCGTGCACCCTGTTCGTGCACAACACCCACCAACTGTGCCCTGGGAGTACAGCGCAACCTTGTCAGCCTCTGCTCCTGCCGCCGCCTGCAGGACCAGGCCTCCAGATCGCCTCTTAACCTCTGCCCTCTGCTCAAGAGTCCAGGAGCCTTCCCTGACCGCCTACCTCCCCTGGATTCCTCCATTCCTTACGCAGTGTGGTATTACTGCTAATTGTCTCAGACTGCAGACCATCTGCTCCTTGGAGGTCACATTTGGTACCAAGTGTGTATTCAATAAGCATTTGTTGAAGGAATTCTTATGTATATATTAATGACCTGAGTGACTGCTTAGCTAATGACAAGGAAAAAGCCCTAGAGAGGACTCACAGCCAACCAGCAGTGACTCAGGTGCGTGGGTAGCTATCTGAATGTCTTAGTTACTTTCTGCTTCCTGCTACAAAATACCTGATGCCCACAAGTTAAAGGAGGAAAGGTTAATTTCAACTCAGTTTGTAGAAGTTTCGGTCCATAGTCACCTGGTTTCAAGGCAGGGTGACATGGCAGAGGAAAAACAGTCCATGGCAGTCAGGAAGCAGCAAGTTTTCCTCCTTTCCTTTTTTATCCCATCCAGGCTACAAGTCTATTGGTTGGTGTCACCTCCCTCTTTTCTTAATCTATAATCCACACCTAGAACAATGCCAGATCAATCACTGGTCTAATCTAGTGTTTCACACCCATGACCCAGTCACTTCCCAAAAGCCCCATCTATGAGTACATGAGTCTTTGGAGGAACATTTAATTATAAACTGTGACACTGGGGGTGGGGCCTGGAGATTTGAGCTGATCTGTCATGTTTTGGTTTTCCAACAGGGGCATGCACTTATGTATCACTCATATGATGCAAATTAATTTTAATTACAACATCAAGTTCATGCAATATCGATTTCACAGTAAAAGAACAGAATTGTTCATTCTCCTGATTGAGATATTTGACACCAGGCATTCTGTCATCCTGAAAAAACAAATAACTTAAACAAATTTTGGCCTGCAAAAAAATAGTAACAGTAATAACTAAGACACCAACTCCTGCTTCTCTTGCTAACAGTTGTGCAGCTTTGCTGATTTCAAAGTGCTTTGCTTCCCTTGACCTCATCAGATCCTTATGCCAATATTACAAGGTCAGAAGGAGAGGGTCATGATTCTTCCCAACTTGCTGGAGAAGAAAACTGAGCAACTTTCCTGGGCACTGAGCATCCATGGGAGGCAGCTATTTACTGCATCCTTCTCCACCTGACCTTCACCCTCCTGGCCCTGCAGCCTCCTGGGCTGACCCCATCCCCAGCCCTCTAGAAGGAGGTGGTGATTGGTCTAATCCAGTCAGTTCTCCCCACCTCCCACCTGATTGGTTCAAGATGGGCACCTGGCTCAGGTGACCAGTGAGGCTTGGAATGTTCCCTGGGCTCCTGAGTTGCCCGCAGCACAGGTGGACAGGATGCAGCACACAGAGCCACCATATCCTCCTGCAGCTGGGAGGGAAGGCAGCTTGGGGTCAGAGAGGAGGCAACAAGAGAACCAGGGACACCGAGCCCAACCTGATCCGGTCACTCCTGATGTCCTCTATCTCGGGACCATTGAAGACGTGAACCTGTGAGTTCCCTTGTTGTTCAAGCAGGTTTGTGGCCTGTCCCTGCAGCCACAGCCATCTGATTGTGGCTGTCGTGTAGCACAGCCACCTCCTCAAAACCAGCCTGGTCTCCATGTCTACACCTTGGAGCTCAAAGAAAGGCCCGGAGGTCATTGATGCAGCCCCTCACAGTGACCATGGCAAAGGGAAGCCCAGGAAGGAGTTGCAAGCCAGATGGCAGGGAGGGGACAGGGCAGGGCCTCCCACAGCTGGCTGCTCCTGTTTGCAGGTGACTGTAGTACAAGAGGCCATCCAGGACAAGACTCCTGGGTTGTGTGAATGCAAAGCTCCATCTGCACCCAAAATGAAGTTCCTACTGTCTACGGGTGCCAGCCACTCAGCAAGAAGCCTCCTCTGTTCAAGGGTTGGAGAGGCTGGATTGTAAACTGGACAGGGGTTCTAATACTCAGCTTCCTGATATTTCTTGCTCATCAGTGCTGAATTAGATGACCTTTTGAGACATCATTTTTATTTGGTCCCATTGCTTGGGTGTAGATCCGTGCATTCCTAGGCTCCTTTACACACACACACATACAGATAAAAAGGGAGCATGCGCACAGAACAGACCACTAACACATGGTTCCCTGGCTCTCAGCCCTCCGTACTCCCTGATTCCTGATCTCATTTGGTTGTTTGCTATGGTGATCATCTCTTCTCTCCTATTGTCTATTAAGATGAGGACACGTGGAATGCCACATACTCCCCTGGTCACCTGCAGCATGTGAGAGATGCAGCCCATGGAGGGACACGACTGAGCAGAGCTGTGTCTGGGGTGGAGAAGGCAGGAGGCTGACAGAGGCTGCAGCTGGGAGCTCAGGGCACCATCCAGGTGGGGCTCTGTCCTCAGCTTCACCTGGTTCAATGTGTTCTTGGGACAATAAATAGCGGAGTCTCATCCTGCACAGCTCTCATGGCAGAGGCTCAATGGCTGCAGTCTTCGGCTGCTGTCAAATGCATCCTGGTTCCTGCAGAGCTGCTGGCAGTAAAGGCTCCCATGATGCCCCTCGTGCTCCTCCTTCCAGAGTGATCCTGACAGCCACACCACTCAGTTCAGTCAGGACCTTCAGGACAGAGCAGTGACCCCAGCCCAGAGGTTCCTGGAGGGGATTCGTCCTTTGACTAGTTTTTCTTAATCTTCTAACCAAGTCTTAATAAGATGAAAAACAGAGTTTATGGGAAATGTTTAGAAAATCACCCACATAGTTACAATTACAGCCGATGTGTCAATTAAGACTGATGATTGGAATCAGCTAGATTGGTGTTCGAATCCTGTCTCCACCCTGTACCCACCATGTGACCCTGGGGAGAGCACCACCTGAGGTTATCTCACGCTGGATAGTGTCACTCACCTGAGAGGTCACTCACCTTCTCTGAACCAGCTTGAGGACTGCAGAGAAGACTCAAGAGAAATGTCACAAAGCATCACTTCTGGAGGGTTTGCAGGCCGACGAGTGCTCAGCACTGGGGTTCTGGACTTGTGTGAGTGCCTCTGAGTGGGGTTCGGGGTCCAGCACGGGCCTGGGTGTCTCAGGAGGTCACTGCAGCGTGGAAGGGCCACCTCACAACAGATAGCAGTGCTGCTCAACCGGGCTCCGCGCAGCCTGCACTGGCAACATTCTTACAACAAGCTACGTTAATGTCAGCCTAGCTGTCCCCTCAGTAGCCGAACTCGCCTTGTTCTCCTATTTCTTTACCTCAACCAGGTCCAGAACATTGATATTGGAAAGGAGCAAGTTAGTGAGTTGCCTTCCACATAGACCTTCCTGGGAGTAGAGGAAGTAGGGAACAGGAAAGAGAAAGAAGAGAAAAAAGAAACAAAAAACATGTATCTGTCCCTTTAAGTTCAGGGGGTATGGAGTGCCCCCATTTAATCATGCTGTAAATGAAAGGGCAAAAGACCCACCCAACCGAGCAGGTGCACAGGGCCATAGAAACACAGGATGCAGCAGGGGTCAAGGCACCAGCCATGGCACAAGTGCCTCCGACTCACCGCAGAAAAAGGCCATTACCAATGGCCTCACCTGCTCAGGACCCGAGGGTGGACACCAGCTGGGTTACTGGGCACCTGGTTTTAAAGGCTTCCTAACCAGCTGTTGTGGGGGCAAAGCACTTTCATCTCAGGAGCTCACAGCCTTCCATGGCACCGTCACAGGCTCGCAGCAGCTGACACAGCTTCACAACTCCAGGGACTCAGTTGCAGGGACACCTGGGAGCTACACTTGGAGCAGAAGCCCCCTGAGCTCCCCAGGACGTGTTCAGGAAGGCAGGGCCCAGTGGCACTCGGGGATGTGGACTTTGGGCCCTCACTCTTCAGTGTCCCCAGTCAGCAAGGACAAGCTGAGCCCAGACTGGGCTCAAACCCAAGCCAGACGGCGAGGTACAGCCTCACCCAGGGCCTGCTGGCCGGGAGGTGTCCCCTGGCAGACCCAGGGCTTTGCCTCTGAGACAGAAATCTCAAAGCCCAGTGCCTGGCATGTTCTAGAACTCAACGAGTAGTTGAGTAAGAAACTGTCACAAGGGGGTCCTTCTGGGGTGGGGGAAGGAAGGAGGGAGGGTCTGGGAGAGAGGGGAGGGACCAGAGGGTCAGGGGGTGGGGAGGGGGAGAGGCTAAAGGGACAGGTGGGGTCCTCACAGGCTCGGGGCTGTGGGGTCAGGAGGAAGGACCTGTCCTGGTTTCCTTTGTGGATCGCCATTGCAGGAAAAGTTACAGGGCCTCAGTGAGGTTCTGGCAAATAAAAGAGTTAAACCTCTGCTAGAGAGAGTAGCTAAGAAAAAAAAAGCTGGCACTGCAGCCCAGCTGACTCTAGGCCTGGCTCACTTCAAGATTCAGGGCCTCGATTCACTCCTGCCTCACCTCCAGTGAAGCACAAAAAGAAATGAAGTGTGGAAGGGGCTATGTTATAAAAAAAATTTTTTTTAAATGTATATAAAATACAGTATGCACAAACACCTGGACCCTCGCTCTCCTGTATATGTAGATGTGTATTTTGCTTCCCCATTTCTCTTCCCTTTCCAAAAAAGTGATTTTGTTTCTCCTTCCTTCTAAACTTATATCTCTAATTCTTGTCTTGATGCAGGTTTTTGTTTTGTTTTGTTTTGTTTTTTAACAGAACTACCCTCATGAGACATAATAACATGAACAGAGACGAAGGGGAAATGAAAACTGCTTGCTGGGCTCCAGGCAGGAGATGGTGACTGAGTGGGCATAGAGGGAGTTGGGGTCCTGGACTCTTCTTCCACTGGGGCCTGTGGCCAGGAGCCTGGAGGCAGCCTGGTGACAGAATGTCCCCCAGTGCAGCGACACCCAAGGAGCATCAGGAGCCCCAAGGGGTCTCAGGGGCCAAAATATCCCCTGGACCACTCCTCTCTTCAGGAGCAGAGGATTCCAGCCCACCTCCTTCTGGAACATTCGTTCTGGAGGCGGCTGCAGGCAGAGTCCCATCTCAAGAGACAGCGTCCCTCTGAGCTCCCGGGAAGGCCGCTGATCACGTGCCCTGAAGGAGGATGGTGACAGCGCAGCAGGGAAGCTCAAAACAGGCGGCAGGGCCAGTGTGACAGACCCGGCTTTCACAAATCCTGGGTGCCTCTGGAGTTCAAGAGTAATCAGGAGAACCGGGACCGATCACAGCCCATTCTTACTGAGACAGTTCTGTGCTGAAAACACCCTGGGCTCCAGGACAGGTCACTGAGAAAGAAGCCGGGCCTCAGCTCAGAGACCGGGACGTCTGAACTAAAGCAGCAGGAAGAGGCACCAGGATCTGCCTGGGAACACAGGCGAGGAAGCAGGAGAGAAATCTCCCAGGACATGTGTCCCCATTACCAGGGCAGCAGGGGTGTGAGGGAGCCACAGGGCCAGGCAGGGGGAATAAAGATGTGTGCAAGCCCTTTGGAGGGCAGCGATATGGAGAAGAGATAGCTCAGGGCCCTATGCCCCGAGGGCCAGCGAGCAACCTCCTGCCCCCAGAGGGGCAGGGAGTGCCCTGTCATTTACCCCAAGGGTCACTGCTCCCTCAGCTGGGGTGAGAAATCAAGACTGTCAACACAGGCTCCTTTCCAGTCCAAATCTGAAACATCTTTATTTTTATTCTTCATTTTGCAGTGGAAGTTCAGGGTCACATCCAGCTCCCCAGGGGCAGACTTGTTTTGTTGAAATCCTACAAATGTGATTTCTTGGGAACGATGATCGGTATTTCCTTTGGTTTTTATTCATTTATTCAGACCTTTCCATTTCTCCATGCTCTAGTTTCTGAGCGCGTCTTTTATTTACAATGGGCGCAACATCTCTGTGACAAAGGGCAGAGCTGAGAGCAGATGGGTCTGTCCTTGACCTCAGAGGTGAACTTTCCTGGGGAGGAGAAGCAACGAAGAAGTGGGTAAGACCTAAGGGTGATAAAGGGCTGAAGCTGCCCCACAGGAAATTAGCTGAGAAGTAAAATAATGCAGGGAAAAGAGGCCACTTTGAACAGGGGTCAAGGGTGGTCTCTGTAAATAGAACCATGAGCCTGGACTGAACACAGAGAAGGCTCCAGTGAGGTCAAGGCTGTCATGAGAGAATCCCAGAGAGGGGTGTAGCCCATGCAAAGGCCCAGAGGCAGAACTGGGCTGGATGAGTACAAAGGAAAAAACCTGTAGGGAATGAAGGTGTGGAAGATGGCTTCAGGGAGAGAGTTAGGGGCAAGGTATGGCTTGGGCAGGTCCTCCAATGCCAGGTCAGGACCCTGGGGTTCACTCAAGGAGCAGTAAAAAGCCATGGGACGATTATTTGGGCGGGGGGTGCTGTGCATGGATCATGGCTGATTTGAAAGTCAAAACACTCAGGGATTAGCTGCTGGGTGGAAAGAGATGGTGGGAACTATGGCTGCAGGCTGATTCTAGGTCTGCAGGGTGTCAGACCTTGGGCAAATGTGTCTTTCCAGAACCTCAGTGTCCCCATCTGTGAATGAGGAAGTCAGGAGCTGTCCATAGGCTGCTTCAGGGGTTTAATAGGATGATGCCCATGTCCAGCCCAGGACAGACGGTCAGCATCTTTCTGTAACTAGATGACCAACCTTGACCTTCCCAGACTGATGCCCATGACCCAGGAGGTAACTGGGGCCAAATCGGTGGGCCCTGGGCTGTGTGGAACCACACCTCCCCCGCCCTTCATCCCCACTGTCTGGACGGCAAGGTCTCCACATGGTGCTAACATGGCCCTGCCATTGGGACTGCGGGGTTACTTTACAGCTCCCCTGGATGGGTTGGGCAGCTGATTGAAGTGATTTGACCCAAAACAGAGCTATTAGGGAATGAAGTGGTGAGACTTGGGACAAACGCTGGTGTTGCTCATTCAACAATAATCCAGGACATCTTGAGATGCAACTTAACTTGCTAAAGCGACTGCGCCGAGCTGGCTGCCCAGAGTTCAGAAGCCCAGGCTGCTTTAATTGAAACTGTTGCCTTTCCCAGGGCTGCTCCATGGCCTCCACCTGCCCTTCCAGGTGGGGGACTGAAAGAGGAGCCAGGAGGAGACAGGAGCGTGGGCCCTGCAGGACAGCTGCCCCTGGGAATTCCCCAGCAGTGACCTGGAAAGTAAAATACAGCTGGGGAGGGGAGAGTCACTGCCGGTCAGGAGGGTCAGCTATGTCACCACATGCCACATGGAACCTTAGCAAAGCAACCAGAAAAAGACATTTGTGCAGCCCTCAGGGACATCCGAAGGTTAGAGGTCATCAGGATGCAGCAGCTATGCTGGAAAACGTCTGCATGAGGCCAGGATTTGTTTTAAAATAAGTGGGAAGAAATCGCAGTGAATTGGGCAATAGTCTATGGTGGTTCACATGTTCCTGCTTGAGATTCATGTAAAAAAATGCTTAATTGTGTTTGGTTTACTTTGCAGGATTGCAATTTGCTTGAGGAAGTGACACAGCATAGTACACAGTGTAGCCTGGGGACAGTGTCCTGTCCCTTTGGCTCCTTCCACTGTAACTGTGATGAACAGGGCGTTTCCCTCGCCCCACTGCACTGGGCCTGTAAGAGTCACTGCTGCCTCTGCAGCCAGGGCCTCCCTGGCCCCCCTGCCTGAGTCCTTCATTCAGAGAAGGGATTTTATGTACACTCCGTCTGAAGCCACTAATTTAAGTCACTTGCTGATGGGATTTTGTTGTGCAGGGCTGAGCATGGCCCGGACCTGTCACCCAGCCCTCCAGCAAGGATCCAGGGGCATTCTCAAGAAAAATTAATGGCCCCTGAAGCTTTTAAAGAGCTATGATTTAAGTCCTGGGCCATGTGCAGGCTGCTGGAAGATGGTGAGGAGCCAGTATTACTCCAGCTCCTCTATAGGAGGCCCCCGAGGCTTTGCAGACTGTGGAGCCAGAGTTGGGGTGATTGGCATGGGGCACCAAAAGCACCTACCACAGGTACTTGTGAGAGGGCATCTGCACTCCCCAGATGGTGGAGGTTTGGGGGTGGCTCTGGTGTATTTGAACCTCACATTGGTCACTTGGAGTAGCTCCTAGTCCAGGTAGGATCCTGTGACCTGTTGGTCTCCACCATGCAAAAGCAGCACTCTGTCTGGGAAGATGTCTCATGCACCCATTAGGGACTCTGGTGGTCACATACTGATTTAACAGTGTCCAGCCTCCTGGATACGGAGCCCATGTGACACAGTTCTAGCCAATGAGGTAGAAGCAGGCTGTGTTAGGGGATTCTGGGAAAGTGTGGTTCCCTACATAAGCTTCCTCCTCCTCTTTTCGTTCCTTCTTTTTTTCTCTTGCCCCTTATGGAGACAGATTAGACACTGAGCAGCAGCAGCAAGCCTGGGAGACACACAAGTGGAGGCAGAAGCTCAGGCTGGCAGCAGAGACAGAAGGAGCTGAATCTGCGTAGGATCATGTGGCCCTGGCACCTGATGAGGCACCCAGTGTGCACAGCCTACCTCAGACTTATTAAGCCGGAATAAGGCAAGCTGCCATTAAGTTAGGCCATGGCACCTGGGCTTCTTTGGCTCAGATGAGTGCTGTCCTGCCTGGGAAAAACATCCTCATCCTGCCATGGACCATCCAGGTACTCAAAGCCACTCACCTATGAACTGGCTTCCACAGCAACTGGGTCAAGAGAGCCATTAGTTCTAGGTTGTAGACAGAATGAAATCGTCACTGAAACCAGCTAATTCCTTCAAGGTTTTTGAACTTAGGTCATCTTACAAGCCCCCTCGATGGGAGGGGCATCTGCTGCCTTCTCTAGCATGCATCATCTCTCCTTAGGTGAGACAAAACTACTACTAATCAGTTGAGGGTTCTTTGGCTCAATTCAGATAGAAATCATAACTCTAAGCTTTGACTGCCAATGACACTCAGCTGTTAGTGGCCCTTCTTCTGCTGCCTGATTACTAAAGACAACAACTACTGACTGCTCTGAAACTCTTTCAGCAGCCAGAATGTTATGACTTATATCTAGATCCCCCCAAAACTTCATGTGCTCATAGTTGGGGCTTTGGGGAGTGATTAGATTATGGGTACAATATTGGATAATGGGTGTGTGATACTAGGTTATCCTGGTAACTGGTTTAGCATAGTTCTGAGTATGGATGGTGGAGTTACTAAAGAGGGAAGACCCGTCTGGTTGTGGGCAGCACCAACCCATAGTGTTGTAGCCTGAATAGAATAAAAAGAAAAGAAGGAGGGCTCAGCGTTTCCTGCCTGCCACACCATGGACTGTTTCTCCGCTGCAGTGTTCCTCTGCCATGCCACTCTGCCTTGATGTCAGCCAACTATGGATTAAAACCTCTACAAGCCAAGCTAAAATAAAATAAACCTCTTGTGCTTTAACCTGTGGGTATTGAATATTTTGTCCCAGCATCAAAATAGCAGCCAAGACACAGAACTAACCACTTGCAGCAGGTTTCCATTGCTCCCCACCATTCTCTGCCTGCTGCCATTCTCCATGTTACCAGCCCTAGTATTACCAGCTCTTAGTGTAACCAGCTCAGTCTGCTTTACTCTCAGAAGTCATGTATAGCAAAATAAAACCAGTCAAAAGAGGCTTTATTAGAACTTACCCTGCAGTGTTAGAGCAGTATGCAGACTGATCCAGTAAGGGTATAGGGAAAGCTTCTTACACAGACAAAAAGCCAGGCTCACATGTGTGCTGCTAGCCGGCTGCAGGCTTTCTGCTTAGTCATCAGGAGGAGAGGCGTTCTTCATGGCCTGGAGCGGGGATATTGGAATTGACTGCAAAGAGGCAGAGTCATCTAGATGGACAGAGGGCTGGAGTCAAGTAGGGTGGCCCATAACTGGGACTGCCACAGCTAAAGCAAAGTTTCTGAGCAGCCGTATGGCATCCAGGGCAGCCACGGTGGTCAAAGATGGAAGGAACGACATAGAAACACTCGGGGAGTATCCGGCCCTTTTCTTCTGTCTCAGAACATGATCACCCTTTAGGAATTTCCTTTGGGAACTCATCTTCCCCTCAGTCCATGCGTATGCAGCGAGCTGAGCCTGAACCCCAGGGCCTGGGCATCGGCACACAGGTCAGCACCTCCGAGCCCACACAACAGTGGGCTCCATGCAGGAGGGACCTAGGCTGGCCCATCAGACAGAGTGGGTCTTGGGGCTTCTGTGGGAGCAAATTTTGTCCCTGGGTTTGAGCCTGAGAGTGTGAGCGAGGCTAGAGCTTCACAGTTGGGATGGTGCCCTGGCTGCATGGATCCCACGGGTCCTGATGGAGCCCGCAGAGGAGCCACCAAGGCAGGATGGACACGGCAAGGCCGGCAGCTTCCAGCGCAGACTTCCGAGTGCTCAGACGCAGCTCTGCCTGAAGACCCAGTACTGGTGCTCCAGCCTTCCAACAGCCTCCCAGGAGCCACTTGTCATTTGTCATTGAAGGAACCTGCCAGTCATTTGGGGCTGAAACTTCAGTGGCCCCGTGCAACCTCCACCCTGCCAGAACCCAGAAGGCATTTTCCCTTGAGCCATTTTTCCATCCCAGGCATCCTCGCTGGGCTGCACTCAGAGATGCACCGTGTCATCCCTTTGGCAGGATTCAGGGAGTGGTCAAGGAGCCCTGGCTGTGGCTTAGCTCACTCCAGCTCAGTGGAGCCCATGTTGGTCTGTTTTGACCCTGCATGATGCTATTAGGCCCTGCATGTGCAGAAATGAAAATTTCAATTTTCAAAGTAAATAATTAGGATCTCTGTTTCTAAGGTTTGGTTCCAAGAACACACACCAACCACCAAGCTCCTAGCCAGGAGGTCAAAGTGTGCTGCTGCAGTTGTCCTAAGGCTGGTTTCCCACATCTCAGATCCAAGTCCCATGGTGAGACTGAGGACTCTGTCCCTCTGGGGCCTCTCTCACCTCTGCTGATGCCACTTCACCTAGCCAAAGGCTCTGGCCTCCTGTGAGCTTCATGTCTGAGGGAGGAAAGCTCTGAGGAGCAGCGATCTCAGCATCTGTCTGCTGAACTAAAGCTGGGCAGCTCCTCCAAGGGGTACAATGTCCTGAGCCCCAAGAGCTATTCCTTTCATGGAGGCCCTAGCAGCAGAGGTACCAAATGCTTCAAAACAATGACTCACAGGTTCACCCTCACTAATTGTGAGTGTCAGAGCACAGTCACAGCGAAGCCGGCAGAATGGCTGCTCCTAACAGCTGCGCTGTGTTCTGGCCACAGAACAGGCTCCCTGCCCATTTCTGTGTTTGCCCCTCTCTGCTTCCTGGAGGCCTCTGTCCAGTCCCAGTTCTGGGATTGGATCTACTTTCTAATCCCTGAAATTCAGTGACTTGCTTGTACAGGACCCCCCCAAGCCTTCTAGCAAGTGATCCGGGGAGGATGGTGTTCCTCTCCTCTTGAACAGCTGCCGTTATTCTGAACTCTGTGACCTTTGGTTGCCCCAAAATGATATATGTCCCCAAACTCCAGCCGTCTCCGTCTCCCTGCTGATACTGTGTTCTACTTCATTACTTTGCTCAATATTGGTTTTGGCTTTTGCTATTTTCTGAAACTATCTTTGCTCTGGTTTTCCCCACTTCCTTTATTCCCTGTCTCTCAACCCGGAGGGTGCACCCCCTGAGCTCTTGAGTTTCCTGGAGCCCTAAGCTGTGGTTGGTGCTGAGAAGGAGTTTGATTAATGGGGGAAGAACAGATGAAAGAGGCGGACTGGGTGGATGAGTGAGTGGACATTTTGGTCAGAGCTCCGTGTATCACCGCTTGGCCTCCTTCTTGCCCTGTGCCTCTCTTTTGCTGGACTCAAACCTCTGCCTGGCCAGTATTGTCCATGGAGAAATGGTTTGTGTTTGTCCACTGTGGTAGCCAATAGTCACACGGGACTATTGAGCACTTGACATGTGCCTAGTATAACTGAAGAACTGGCACTTCTTAAGTTGTTTAATTAATCTGTGGCTACTGGGGAAGACAGTACAGGCCTCCATTCTCAATGTCATTTCTGGCCTAGGTCTCTGATCTTATTCTCTTTTCTGCCTGCCCTTGGCCTGGCCTGATCCCCTATGCTAGCCTGTTGCCAGCCTGGGAGTTCACAATCTCCTGTGAGGGTAGGCATCTTGTTCACCTCTGGATCAGGGTGGCTCCAGGTGCTCGTGTGAATTGGAGCAGGTCGCAATTTGCCTAATGCATCTGAGGCCATCCCAGTGTGATGTCCCAAGAATACAAAAAGATACAAAGTTTCTCCCCATGGGCTCAGCTTCTCCACCAAAGACCCTCAAAGATCCAAAACTAACTGAGATTAGAAAAGATCTGGGTGCGAGGGGATGGCTGAGAAGCAAGGTTTGGGGTGAGGCTGAGCCTGGGCATAGAGCACAAAGCATAACCTCACAGGGACCTGGCAAGAGGAGGTGTGGCCACCCCAGGGTAGCATCTGGGCTGGAGGGTGCCAAATGGATGGAGGGTCCTCATCCGGTGACCAGAGGAGCGGCAGTCCTTGCCAGCAGGCCCACTGGTGATCAGGAAAATGATGCCCTACATCAGATGCAATTTGCTTTTCACAGGCAGGCTGAGCGCTACCAAGTAGGGGCTGCCAGTCAGACAAGGCAGGGTCTGCAGCCCCACTGGGGAGGCTCCTCCCCTTCCCACAACTCCCAGGGCCCCTCCAGAAGCACCAGCATCAGCCTAGCAGCAACCTCAAACTCCAACCCCCAGCCTTGCTCCAGACCAGCTCCAGGTGACAGTTGGAACTTCAGAAAGGAAGTTAAGGTGTCCTATGGGCTCAACACCCATCACAGAAGCAGTGACAGGCCACACCAGCTGCAGGTCCCTGTCCCATGAGGCCTGCCAGCTCCTTATTCTCATCTCCCCCTTGGTAGAGAGAACTTGTCTCTGCTGGCTCCCTCCACCTTCTCCAAGCATTTTCCATCTCTGCAAATTCCCCCGCTACACGGTACAGAGGACGGACAGCCAGCACCCATGAGCTCCCGTCCTAGAATGTGCATGGAGGCTGAGGCTAGGCAGGACATTCCCGCCCCGAACCCATTCCTGCAAACTTCACAAGCTGGCTTGCCACTTGGTGGGGGAAAGGCTGTCAAATGCTAAGAGCTGTTAGAGATCAACACATTCATGTTAAAACCAAAGGCCAACAAGAAGAGTGAGCGGAAGGAAGAACAGTGTTTACCACTAACCTTTGTGTTTTGGGCTTTCCTGACATTAAATTAAGCCAAATGGAGTTGACTTTACAGGTTGTAATAATGGTTGATGTGATTATGAGCAACTTTACTTCGGTGCCTTCATACTGTCTCCCAGCTCCTCCTCTCCCACAGATACTCACGGAGCACCCACCTAACCTGCTGTGCCCAGCCCACATGTGCTGGTGCTGGAAACAGGGGCGCGACAGGACTGGGTGGCCCCTGTCCTCACAAGGCTTGCAGGGTGGTGGAGGAAGACAACGAACATCCCTGTTACTATAACTGTCAACTTTCCCTGGGCAGCGTCCCCCATGGTCAAAGCCGCCAGAGACACCAGGTGAATTCTTGGCATCATTTATGTGCACATTACTTTTGTCATTTGTTTTTTAAAATAGTGAAAGTAATGTGTGCTCTATGTAAACACATACAGGGCTCTGAGAGTTCATGACATGGTTCAGTCGGCTCTCTGGGACTCCAGTCTCCACCACCCCCCCATCATTTCCCCAGAGATCACCATGAAGACTGGGCATCTGAGAGGGCCTGGGATGGCAGGGAAACCCCCCTGCCCTTCCTCAAACATTTTCTAAGCGGCTATTTTGCAAAGTGTATTACACCAAGTTGTGTATGGTGGCAAAACGAGTGGGAAGTACATCTTTCTTTCAAGGGGTCCAACCATCTTATAGGTCACAACACTGTGGAAGGATCATAAGCTCAGGTCAGAGGGCTTCAAACCCTCCTTCCAGTCACTCAGCCCTCCTAACATCCTGGCAGGTGTTACTCACCCCTTGGTTACTCCCCATTATAGTCAGCTCACTTCTTACCCAGGTGATGCTGTCTCTCACTGAAGTTTCTTAGAACTTCTTAGAAGTTTTTTCTCATTGGGAATGTGGTGCAGTGGTAAAATTCTTACCCAGCGTGTATGAGGCCTTCCATTCCCAGCACTAGGAAAAACAAAAAGCTCTTCCCCATGCTAAAAAGAGACCCAGATCTTTATACCAGGCAGGCCCTCAGGGCATAGGTGGAAGTTTTAGTCCTAACCGTGGTTCCCAGTCCCCTCCCCCAGACACCCTTCTGTATGAGGACACACCCAGGGTCCCCTGGAGTCTCCTCCAATGGGCTACCCTTGAGCCCCAGTTGTAGAGAAGTCCTGTTGTCCATTTCCCCCATATCGTGTCACCTTTGGGGCTTCGAGAACTGTCCACGTGGACACCCATCAGCCAGGAGCCAGGCCGAGAGCAGTAGAGCCCTGAGCTTCCTCTGCAGTGCCTGCTTCGGGTCGCTCTCCGCTCACCACAGCCTACCTGGCACCCATGCAGGTAGGTGGTTCTCTGTAGCTCTGTCTGTTGCACCCCTTTTAACCATGCGGTATGCACCACACCTTACGAATATACCCCTGTCCTTTGGGACATGATCCTGGTGCCCAGGCTGGGTAAGAGAGTCCTACACCCTTAGTGACTGACCTGCCTGCCTGAACCCTGGAGGTAGGAGTAGGGGAGCTGCAGGTCAGAATGAGAATCATTTCCCAAGTTTCTCTCCAGGATTGGCAGCCACAGACGAGGCCAGGGAAGAAGCAAGGAGAGACACCCCCGCCGCCCAGCAAGACCTGTGGTCTGGTCCTTCCCCCGGAACAGGGTCTGTGGGTGGCCCAGAGGATGGGGTAGGAGAACTAACAGGGTGGGGCAGATGGGGAGCATTCCTGAGAGCAACCCCAGGTCCTGATGGATGAGGGAAGATATAGACAGACCATGCCCAAAACCCTGAAGTGTGTCCTCCCTGCCTGTCCTAGTCACTTGTCTCGCTGGGACACAATACCCGACATCAGCACTTTAAAGGAGGAAAGGTTTACTTTGGCTCACAGCAGGGACTTCAGGCCATAGTCAGCTGGCTCCGAGGCAGGTTGGCATGGCAAAGGGCATGGTGGAGGAAAAACTGCTCATGGCATAAGCATTGGGAAGCAGAGAGATTCAGGGAGGAGCCAGGAAAGGGGATTGACCTTGCAGGTCACCCCTACAGTGATCTGCCTCTGCACACCAGGCCCTAACTCCTAACGGGAAGTCAGCTATAATGCACTTATAATCCAAAGGTCCAGCCTATGATCACACGAGCCTTTAGGAGGACATCTAGATAGAAACCATAGCACTGCCTTCCACACTCCCCCTCCTCCCTCTACCAGAATCTAAGGGTAGCCTGTCCACATACAGACAGCCTCAGTTAAGCCATCTTCCCTGGTGTATTAGAGTAAACCATCTGGTCCTTTCTTCCTGCTCCCCAGAATGAATCTTTACTAGACTAGGAAAATAATATTAACTTAGAATACAGAAACCGTATATGCAAATGAAAGAGTTGGGGTGGGGGGCTCTTATCTGTGTCAGTTACAATACTGTTCCGCAATGGTCAGGGTCCACTGTCAACTTGATTGGACCGAGAGACGCCTGAGAGATGGGTAAAGCACCCCTTGAGTGTATCTGGATATGTCTGTAGGGTGTTTCCCAAAATAGCTGTCACGTGGGCCAGCAAGCTGAGTGTGGAGGGCCCCTTCCGACTGCAGGTGGCACGTCCACTAGGCCTGCAGCCTGGGTGCCGCAAAAGCTGAGGGAGGAGGAAGGCGGCCAGCACTTGCAAGCACCATTCTTCTTGAACGAACAGGGCTTCTTCTGTCACCGCCTGTGAACATCAGACTCCAGCTTCTTTAGCCTTTTGACTAGGACTCATCACACCAGTGACCCTCCAGGCCTTCAGCCTCCTAGGGCTGCATTCTTATTCTATGGCTTCCAGCTTCTCGAACTTAACTACTACTGGGTTCTCTGGCTCTCCAGTGTACAGACTATCAGTGTAGACTGTCCTGACTTTGATCCCATAAATCAACCTAATAAATCCCCATGCACAATTATATTCTACTGATTCTGTTCCCTGAGAGAACACTGACCAATACGTGACCCAACTACAGTTCCTTTCTCTCTGGCAGAATACTCTGTAAGTGAGCAGCCCAGGGCAGCTGGATGGCAGCTCCTTGGCACCAAGTCCAGACAACTCCTCCTCCCCATTCACCAGCCTTGCAGGATGCTGTCATTGTCAGAGGCCATTGTGACTCAACACCATTTTTGCATAGAGCCAGTGGGACATGGGACAAAAGGAGAAACAGAAGAGAAGTCTCTCCCCTTGAAGGGCTTCACCTGAGCACCTCATTTCTCTTCCATTCCATTGGAAAGGAGTCACATGGCCACACCAAGCTTAGCAAAGCTGGCTTCATTTGGGTGACTTAGCGTGCATTAAAAATTTCAGGTGTTAGCTTGGAAAGAGAGGGGAAGCGTATAATGGGGAGCAAGTGCAGTATGTGGAGCAGAAGCTTCTGGCCTATGGAAGGTGCTCCTGTTGGAGCCAGGGCCCTGTCAGAGTAGAGGGAGTAACTAAGCAAAAACTTCTCTGGAGAGAAGAGAACTTCCACTGAGCTCCACCTGGACTCCATTCCCACAGAGAATGTCATCTAAACCATTCTCTGTGCATCATGTTGCATGTGTGGTAAAACTGCTATTGGACACATTTTTCTTCCCTGCTCAGTCAGAGGATTTCCCCTAGAGAAATGACACCATTTACAAAAAGAACCTTTGCACACATTTGACAGCTTCCCAAAGAGACTGAGGCCCCTACAGGTGAACACAACATGAAGATGTTTCCCATCTGCCCACCACTCACCCCCAGAGCCTGCACATCTGGAAGCATTGCCAAGTCCTCAGGCGTCTTTCCAGGCCAGGGAGGGGCCCCACTCCGAGCAGGAGGGCCTCACTGTCAAGCAAGAGCGTGGTGAGTCCCTGAAGACCCAGCTGGAACCCGGATCTGGGCTCCTGCTTCATCAGGCCTCCGCCATCTGGTTGGGGCATCTCCAAGCGAAGATCTGGAAGTGTGACAGTCATAGGCAAATGTCTGCTGACAAACCTCCTAACCCCAAGAGCAACCCATGCTAGGTTCCCTCTGCAAGAGGAGGCAACCTTGACATTGACAAGGAGGCTTCCCGCCTCTTTTCCTTTCCTGCTGGTTCTGCCCACGCGAAGCTGACTGTTTGCCTGAGCCTCCTTTTCTCTACTTGCTTGTTATACTTCCCAAATAAGATGTAAAGGCAAAACATATGCATAATGCATAATTGTATCACTTGGAGTTGTTTAACTTCATCCCTGCAGTTTCTCAAGTGTTCTTGCAATTAAAGAACACCATTGTACAGGAAAGCACGCTTGGGGAAAAGTGATATGACTACCGCTTACAGGAATGGAGGGCATTTGTAACTCGGCGGCTCACATGAGTGTGTGTGTATATCTGCTGCCCGCTGTGTGTATTAGCCAGGTCTTCTGTTGTCTGCATTATGATGCTTTGGCATCTTGAGGGCTTGCTGATCCCAGAGGGCCTGCCCTTCCCTAGGCTGGCTAATTCCTAGGCCCAGGAATTAACTGGGTTGCAAACCAAACCAACCCCAGCCCAGAGCCCAACCTCCAGCTACTTCCCCTTCTTGGGCCCTCACACCTGCCCTAGTTACCCAGGACCAGAAACAGCTAGGGGCAGCCAGCCACTCCTAAGCCTTCATGCCCTGCTTCCCCCTTTCCTTCCCGCATGCCACAGTAAAGTCTCTTGCCCACATTCGCCCTCCTCCTCCCTCTGCTTCCTCCAGGCCCAGTGCCCACCGTGTGGCCCTGCGTGAATCTGCAATATGATAAACTTCTCCCTTCGTGGCAGCCATTCTGGTGTCTGTGTGTCTTACCATCCCAGAGGAAATCAAATTCCAGTACCTGATGCAAGCCATACGCCTCTGAGTGTCCTGCTCTGTGGGTGCCCACACTAACAACCACACGCTCATCCCCGGGCCCCTTCTGTGCGGTCAGATGTGTGACTTTGCATCACAAAAATGCCCCGTGATGTCAGAGATGCCATGAATCACAATGACAGCTCCCCTGGTATCCAAGAGACCTGAGTAGGCTGCAAAGTCACCGGCCCCCCTGTGAGAACCCTCACTGTATTTCAGCATCCAGCAGAAGAAGAGACTAAGTTGCACCAGAATGACCCACATTATAAGGCGGCCAATGACCCAGTTAACCTCCAGCTAGTTCCCTGCTTCTCGTGTCCTGGGAACGGGTGGTGTTTACTCCGCTGGGGACAAACCGTTATGAATGTGCCAGTGGCCGCCTGGGCCAGTGTTTTCACAGGAGTGGGCTGAGGGGCCAGGGCCTCTGCCTTGGCTGCCGAAT
>RJWM01030186.1:0-23665 GCA_004363535.1 Dasyprocta punctata
AGTACATACATTTCATATACAGTATGAAAAGATATACTATTACAATAAATTCACAAGCCTTTGTACTGTAATATTTTATACAAAATAGAGACAAAAACAAAGGAGGGAGCTAAGAAGCTCAAATTAAATAGAGGAATGAACACATACCTGTAAAAGAAAAAAATGAAAGAACTATGAATATAAGGTAAGGAGAGCAAGGGCTACTTTCTCCACACACAAACTTGTGACAGTTTAAATGGGGGAAATGAGAGATGACCAGATGATATATGATAGGATGTTGTACGATATTGGAATAGCAATGGTTGTTTTTAATGTTAGGATGTTTTTGAATCAAACTACCATGTAGGCACATTTAGATAGTTGTGATCATCAATTTATTTCACAAATAATACCCTCCAAATAATACATTGATTTTCATTTTCTAATTTCATGTATAAGATATATATAAATGTGCATTCCCTGACTTAACATAGACAACACGCTAGTAAATTGACAGAGTTTGAATTAGAATCGTATGTTTAGACAGGCCCTAATTCTGAATGCAGAGGTCCACATGAATATCTGACAAAGAAACTGTTATTTTCCATATGGGACTCTGCAATGTTTATATCTTTTGCTTTAATTGTAAACCACTTTTAAAAGTGTATGTTTGTCATTCAAAAACCCACACGTATGTGATATATGCAACTTGATGAGTATAGAGACATGTACATGCCATGAAACCATCACTACCACCAAGGCTATTAATTAATTGAATTTCAAGAGACAATTACAGTTAAATGAAATTATGAAAAGGTATAATGAATATGGAACTGTCCATGCCAAAATTGTAACTCATTCATTTGCAAAAATTACTGATATTTTTTGCCTAATAACTATAAGTGCTAGCAAAGCTTTCTTAAGCTTTTTAATCAAGTAGATAAAATGATCAGTTAATCATTTCCATATTTTTATGAAGGTAAATTTACACAATATAAAATGTACCATTTAAATATTTGAAAATGTATAATTGAGTGTTTTTAGAACATTTACAGTGCTTCTAAATTAATACTATTAGCTATTTTCAGAAAATATTTATCACCTCAGAAAGAAGCCTTATAACCCTAGCTCACCTTTCCCCCTTTCTGATCCACTAGTCATTTACTTAAAGCTGTATGGATCTGTTCTTAACAACACATATAAACATACTCATTATGTGGCTCTGTGTCTTGCATCTTTTACTTAGCAAGTATTTTCAGCATTCATCCATATTACAGCATGTACCAACTTCATTTCTCCTTATAGTTAATTACCCACTTTATTGTGTATATGGTGTCTACCCATTCTTCAAAAGATAGACATTCGGGTTTTTAGTTTTTATGAGTATGTTAATATAAATATACATGAGCTATCATTTGTGTGACTACATGGATTCAGTTATTTTGTATACACAGCCAGGTGCAGAAATGCTTCTCTAAATTTAACCCTTAGAGAAATTGCAAAGCAACTTTGCCAATCACAGTCCTACCAGTCATGTATGAGGATTTCAGTTTTTCTAGGTTCTTGACAACATTGGTTTTCATTATATTATCCTACCATGTTTAGAGGATTTGGGGTTTGAATAGCCCTAGTGATTAATAATGTTGATCATCTTCTCATGTGCTTATAGGCTGTTTGTTTACCTCCTTTGGAAAAGTATCTATTCAAAGGTATTGCATGTTTTTAAATTAAGGGTATTTTTGTCTTTATTTTCTAAGTTTCATTAAAATGTAAAGTAGAAACAATTTATAGTTAATCAGATATTAATTGATAACTAAATATAACTAGATTTAAGATTATAGGAATATGTTTCAGAGAGCGTATTCTTTATAGTTTTTATATTCTTTACTTTTTCACCCATGATCTAGAATTAGTCTTAAGGTCTTGTGTAAGAAAGAGTTCTGGAAGTTTTTAAAAATATTCACTAGATTATTTAACATCTGAGATTATCAGGGCAATTCTACTCTCTCTATACAAAATAGTATGATAAAATTGTTTTTGCTAGAAAATAAAAATCTTTTATTATAGTATGTATTTATCAATTGTCTTTATCAAGTTGGGAGTCTTCTCTGACGCTTTCATGTGCGTATTTTACTTTCACTCTTCATCAAGTCCAAGGATAAATTATAAAATTCCTCAGCGCAATGAACTATACATTTTAACATTATTACAGTTTCTCTTTTTTATCATTTTTTAACATGCGATGTTAAGACTTTGCAATATTTATGTGATTTTTCTCTATTAAGTGTTAAAACAGAACTTTGAATTTGACCTTGGTAGTGAAGATTCTATATACATGTCTCATACACTGCACAAGAATTCTCACTCTTTTCTTTAGTTCTTCATTTTCTTCTTCATATGTGACTTTTGCTTAGGGCCTTCATTGAGAATTCAAAGAGCATAGATGTTGTGCATTTTAAAAAATAATCTTTTGATCTCATATTCTTCTTCAACACTGTACTATTTCTCCTACCCATCACCAAAAAAACTAAAAATATCTAGGAGGTCTGAGCTAACTTCCTATCCTCTTTTACCCACTTTGTATAAGCTTTGATTTCTATAATTCAAAAGGCAATATCCAAAGCTATCAACATTTAACTTGTTCAAATCCTATAATCAGTTTTGTAATATTGTGTCATATGAAAAATGTGACATAACCATTTCTTTGTGTACTTTCTATTGTTTGTATTTCTTTGATAATTCTTTCTCCTAATTTTTTATGTGTTCACTGACCATCCTTCTAAGAATTTTCTGCTGGTTCTTTCCTTTACCTGATGCTTTCTTTCTTCATATAATTTACTTCTATCTTCATGTAATTTACTTTTACATGTATCTGTGTCACTGTGTTTCATTGTCATGTCAGCATTACCTAGAAATTTAGCAGAACGTACACAGATATATCTGAATAATTCTGATTACATATGTGGATTGAAATCTCATGGAAGTCATTATTCAGGAATCATTTTTTATCCTTCACAAGAGCAGAAGACCTACATAAAACTCAAAATAAAACTGAATCTATACTCAAAGTCAGTGGAACTACTGACTTTTCCTTATTTGCAAGCTAATGGTTTAGCTTGCAACTGTTTTATGTACGTTTATGGTAGATGTCATACCTGTGGGACAGGACACCGATCATTTATTTCCCATAGCCAAAACAACAGACAGAGCATGGTACCTGAGCACTGTTTCCCATTTCCTGTTCCCCAGAGGGCTGCTTCAGTAAGGGCACTATGTTGTCTATGCATGCTCTTCTGAATTTCAGGAGTCTCTGAGCTTTTACTGGATGCTTACACATCTTCTCACCCTCATCACCACAGAGAAAGAGAAATTAGTCACAAAGGAACTTTCCTTTAGGGAAGAGGATAAAGAAAACTCTTAGCTTACCTTCTTGGAATGAAAACACAAGTTTTCAGGAAGCAGAAGAAGAGTTTTTATGTTTTCAAATGTTCCAGAATTGTCTCTCTTCAGGGAGACATTTTCTGAATTGAAGTTAGGCTTTACCATTCAAACATGCCTTTTACTTTAAAGATCACAATAATGTGGAAAATTGAAAACATTCAAGATGGAATTTCCCCCACATAACACACATCTTGTTTTCGCACAATGGAAGACCATACGCCTCTGATTAATTATACATTAACTAATATAAAATCCATATGAATCATTTTATGTAATATTTCATTACACCTACTGTTAGAGGACTCTGGAATCAGAATGAGGACAACCTTCAGTTTGGACTTTAATCATGGGCCCTAAAAAATGTAGTCAAAGTAATTTCACAATCATTAAAAGTCAAGTGGCTTTTACCTTAAGTTCCTACGTTAACTATTCTACCTGTTCTTAGACATTATTCCTATAAAGAAGCATTTATTAGATCAAATTTCTTTCTTAGTCTGCAAGAAAAAGAATCCAGGAAAATTTTGTCTCTTCATGGAAACTCTGGGCAATAAGACAAAGTTAACATGATTGTATTTCACTGTTGAGAAACCATCATGATCATTTAGAATAAACATAGAAATACATTTTACAGCAACTTTTCTAATTGAATAACAATCAGGACAGGTAGAACTGTTACTGCATGATAGGCATATATAAGGCATGGCATTGTGTGTGATGAGCAAAGAATTGCAAACCATGTGCCCAGTTGCATGTGGCAAGCAACTACATTTATTGAAGATCAGGCCCAGGCTGTGCCAAAATAAGGTATGACACAAGCAGAAAAGTGGTACTGTGGTGGCAGGAGAGCAAAACCACTGACTAGAGGTCACGTGTGTTACATTTAGGAAGAAAATTTGTCTACATTTTCCCATGTACTGAGGCTCTGTAGTGGCCTGCAATTAAGGGTAATGGACCAGTTAATCTGGTGGAGAAGAATTTTGGACTGCCCAATATTCATGCTGTGGCATGGGTAATTCTGTTTTTTTTTTTTTAATTCATATTTTAATGAGAATCAGAAGCAACAGACAGACCATAAAACTTTGAAAACCTTAAATTTTTATCCAGGAAACCATGTGTAAATTTAGGGCTAAGGAGGTGTGATTGCTAAAGAGATTAGTACCAGTAAAATGAAAGCAAATACTTTATTCCAGTACGAGATGAAAGATAAATTGAGGCCACTCAGAAATCAGCAAATATTGAATCATGGTAGAATCAAAGGGCAAACATGTAAAACTTCAATTGAGAAGAGTCCCTAGGAACCCTGCTAGGGAAGGGCTTCATAAGAAGCTGGTGCCTTGAGATTCATGTCACTATGCTCAGCTATCCAGGCATTTGGAGGCTGCTACAGACATCAACCAAGGAGGCCCGACTACTGTGCAAGCTGGCAAATGACTTTGTAATCATCCACATTATGCTAGTTTTACTAGCATGCAGAATGAAAGGGGTTTAGGATCAAGAATTCTTCCACCCATATTTTAAATAAAAGTCTGAGACATCAGGTAAGCAATCCCAGAGAGGGCAGTGCAAGAAGATATGGAAATGAAGCCAAAGTGGCAGTGCAAACCCCAAGAAGTCAGACAGACCAGGAAAATGGAATATCTGCTGAGGAAATCTGCAGCTTGTGAGTGGAACTAGCCCAAGAGAGAAGCCAATCATGCTGCACAAAACCACATCATAGGAATGGAGCTGCTGAAGCTTTCTCAATTTCACTAACAACTTGTCCCTTGGATGCCAGATATGAATCCACAAGATTTAAGATTAGTCCTGCTGGGTTTTCATCTTGCTCTGGAATGATATTTTTGTGTACAACTATGTCTCCTCTTTTAATGTGAGTATTTACTTTATACCACTGTGCTCTGGAGTTGTGTAACTTGAATTTTTTTATTTTAATTTTACAGAAGTTCACAGCTAGGAGTTTATCATGACAGTGAGAAGAGATTTAGATTTGGACTTTTAAAAAATCTGGAATTGTTTCCCTTTTGAATAAAGGATTATTTGTGTTTCTGGTTGTATACAGAACAGTTATATCATGTTAGACATAACTGTGAATTTCCTATTGTATTTGGAAAACAAGATTTAAGGAAAGATGTGTCTGATTGTGAAGACAATAACAGGTAGATAGTGCCTGTATGTCAAATTCATTGGATTAAGAAACACCAAGAAAACCAGGCGTGGTGGCACACACCTTTAATCCCAGCACTTAGGAGGCTGAGGTAAGTGGAGCGTTGTGAGTTCGAGGCCAGCTTGGGCTACAACACGAGCACAAGGCCGACTTGAGCTACATAGTGGGACCCTGCCTTAAAAAACTAGGGCTGGGAGTTTGGCTCAGTGGCTTAAGCTCCTGTCTGGCAAATGCGAGGTTGTGAGTTCAATCCCTGGTACCGCAAAAAAAGAAACAAACAAATAAGAAACACCAAGAAGATTAGCAGAGCAAACTCCTGGGTGGATCACAGAAGTGTGGCCTTGAGTACTATATATAACCCCTTGCTCGTTTCTCTCTGGCACTGGTTCCCAGCTACCACCATGAAGTAAGCAGATTTGCTTCACCACATCATTCCACTACAATGTCCCTGACTTGCACTCAACTGACCATTGACTGAATTCTCCAATGCTGTGAAGTAATTAGATCTTTTCTCCTTAAAATTGTTGATGTTAGGTATTGCACCCCAGCAATAGGAGAGTTGATTAATATATACACTATACTCTTTAAAATACTTAGTCACTCCAGAGCCAAGAATTCCTTTGCTTAACAGGATCTGCAAGAACTTGGAATCCTGAATTGAACACAGAGATGTAAAAATATGAGACTTCATAGAATTTGATAGTTTGAGCCTTGCTATTGCCACAGACTAGAGAGAGTGCAAAGAGATTGATGGGGAAAGTTGATCAATGGTTATAAAATTAAAATTAGATGGAAACAAGGAGCTCTGGTATGCTATTGCACAGTAACTCAACCATAAATGACAAGGTATTATATGTTTCAGAAAGCTATAAAAACTTTAAAAAAAAATTCCCACAGAAAGAAATGACGAAAGTTGTTCTTTCCTTTTGAGCAATTTCTTTCACTTTCACGTTCACTTTCACTTTCACAGTATCTATTGTATGTTTTGGATCTTATTTGCTCTTTCTGTTTTTTTTTTTTTTAAGACATATACAACAAAGACAACAAGCAAAAGAGACAAATAAATGCCTAGAATAAATACACAACAGTAACATTGCAGGTTTACAAAATCGGATGATAGAAACTTGACAATGGTTGCAACATTGCATATCATTATCACCAAAATGGTTATTTACATTATCAGATATAGACATGCAAAATTGATCCAATCATATGAGTATTAATTGTTCTTTCTCAATAACGAATACATTCAGCAGCGTGTTCATTCTAGTTATCTTACATATACATATACACAGGTCCATATCCCTTCCTCTTCCCTTTTCTCTTTCCGCCCTTTCCCTTCCCAGTCACTTCTGCTCCTTGAGCTGTTTTCACCCCCACGTAGTATTTATTATAGATTCTGGATCATATATACTTTTCTGTTTCTTACACTAGGGAGACAATACGGTATTTAGACATGTGGGTTTGATTTATCTCACTTATGAGTATCGTCTCAAGTTGTGACCATTTACTTACAAAAGTCTCAATGCAATCTTTCTTAATAGCTGAGTAGTATTCCATTACATAAAAATACCACATCTTTTTTATCCATTCTTTGATTGATGGGCACTTGGGTTGTTTCCAAAATCTGGCTATTACAAATTGGGTTGCTGTAAACATGGGTGCACATATATCACTGTGGTATGATGTTTTCAGTTCTTCTGGGAAAATGCCCAGAATCAGGATAGCTGGGTTGAATGGGATCTCTAATCCTAGCTTCTTGAAGAATCTCCACACTGACTTCCACAGTGGCTGCACCAGTCTACACTCCCACCAACAGTGGAGAAGAGTTCCTTTTTCCCCACAGCCCCTCCAGCATTTGCTATTGGTTGATTTTTTAATCTTGGCCATTCTTTCTGGAGTGAGATGCAATCTCAGTGTTGTTTTAATTTGCATTTCCCGAATGACCACTGATGTTGAACAGTTTTTCATATATTTATTTGCCATTTGTATTTGTACTAGAGAGATGATATGATATTTACACATGCAAGTCTTATTTATTTAACTTATGAATATGGTCTTAAATTGCATCCACTTGCCTATAAATCCTCAAGTTTATCCTTCTTTAAAGCTAAATAATACTCCTTTGTATAAAAATATCAGATCTTTTTTATCCATTCCATAGTTGATGGGCATTTGGGTTGTTTCCAAGATTTAACTATTACAAATTATGCTGCTATAAGCATGGGAGCACATATATCAGAATGGTATGTTTTAATTCTTCTGGGAAAATACCCAGAAGGAAAATAGCTGGACTGATGGAATCTCCAGCCTTATATTTTTGAGGAATCTCTACACTGGTTATTTAAAATAAAGGAAAAATGATAAAAGCTTGAAGAGATGAAAATCTTTCGCCTGATTTCAACATTACACAAAATATTCATCTATAGAAACATTGCTAAAATGTACAGTGTCATAATTTTATGTCTCAGCTAAATATAAATTTAAAAATCTAATTGCAAAACGAAAAAGAATGTCTCTTTCACAAAGATGCGTACCACATGGAGATGGTTTGTAACTCTTAAAATGAAAAGATATTGTTTCCACCTCTAATCTTAAACCAGCAGGTATTAAAGTGTGACAAATAGAGATCAGGGGACCGCTGAAGAAGTTTCCTCATAAATAAGCAAAGCACATTTACTCTTAAGTTTAACAACTAATGGATATGTGGATGGAACCAATGTCAATATGTTGGTCAGCTCAATGCTTTGTATTAGGTGTAAAAATTCGTGAATCTTTTTTCTTGTCATGAAGAGAGAGGAAAATAATGCCTTATTGGTACTGTTTGTGACAAAAGTGGTCTTAACATTTCCCTCACTTTGAAACTTGGACGTGTTTCTTGCTAACTGTAGGGATCTGTATTCCCTTTTCTTAAAGCATTTCTTTAGAAGTCTTATAACTCTAAACGTACAATAATCCTTTCTCATCCTCTTAGCAGTATGAAAAACCAGGAATGTCTTTCTTAGGAACCTGGGGTCAACCCTTTGAAATACAATCATTCTGAAAGATAAGGTCCCTATTTGTCCCAGTCATGGGAGATAAAGTAAGGTAGGAATGTTACTTAGAAAGAAGCCCGTAAGTCAACACAGAAGCCTGAATGTATTAAAAATAGCACTTCTGACAATGCTATTTTCACCAGATTACCACCATTTACAAACCTTCCTGCTTTTTGTTTCAGTGGAATTGTGCTTACTTTCTTTCTTGTGTTGCATTAGGTTTGAAAAACATGAGCCATATTTAGCTCTGTCCACTGTAATTTCTCCTGGATGCTTATTTCAACCCCATCTTCCAGTCCTGAGTTTATAATCACTTCCCCAAATCACTTTGATTATCAGGTCACCAAAATGGAGGACCATACATTATCTAACTTCCCCAAGTCAATAATCTACAAATATCCTGTTTATCTCTTTCAGTTGGTTGTGTGTATAACATTATACCACCCTCATTGTCAGGTTTAAAAATCAGAAACTATAGAGAAACTGAGATTACCCTACCTGCAAGGTAACAAGTTAGGTTGATCACATTTTATGTACAGCTACTTACAAAAGAACATAGCATTAAAATAGAATAGCCATCAAAATTACATTTTAGCAAGTAAATTCTTAAAGGGTATCTTTTTCAAATAAAGTTATTTTACCTTGCATGGTGTATTTTTAATGTCTTATATGTGTGGATGTTAATTTAAAACACCTGTACTTAATAATGGCATAAACACCTATACTTAATAATGGTATAAATTATTATTCACTTCTTCATTTAATTATATTTAAACTATTAAAGATCACTTTTATTAGTTTAAATAACTCTTGCAAACATTAAATTTGTTACTCTTTGCAAAAGTTTGCACTTAGAAAAGTACTGGAAAATATTTTTAAAATAATTTGAATTTACATTACTGGAATTCCAGGCAAAGACTTTACTGTCTCTTATAGTAAGCTTTTGTCTTTGAATTTTATTCCTTCTAAATACATTTTTCAGAATAATTAACTGCTCTGTTTTATTCTGTTTCTTTATCTTTGTTTCTGTGTCTATTCTTCCCGCTACCATATTTACTTGCTTGCGATTTAGTATTTGCCATGCTGGATTTTGGTTTGACTTTCATTTCATTTTTTCTACTTCCCTCTTTCTCCTTTTTCAAATGAGAATGTTTAACTGTTTCATTGTGTGTTGGAAATGTTTAAATCTTTTTTTTTTCTTTTGATAGGGTCTCATAGCTAAAAGTCTGTCTTCAGTCTCAGAGTAGACTTGGGATTTAGACTTTTCAGCAATGCTGGAACTGTTAAAATGTAGGTAACTTTAGAGGTGCACTGCATGCATACTGCATAATGAGTTGGACATGTGTCTTTTGCTAGCCAGGAATCTAAAATGTCCCACAAAAACCTATGTCTTTAGAAGGTGATTGAATTACGTGGTACTATGTGCATTGGTGAATACATTTGCTGGTAACCTCAGTAGCTGAATGTGCTGTTAGGAGGTGGGCCCTAGCTGGAGTCAGGTCACTAGAGACATGACTTGGAAAGGTGTATTCTGGTCCATGGTTCCACTTTTATCTCTCTGTTTCTTGGCTACAATGAGTTAAACAGATTTTCCTGTGCCATTCCCTTCCACCATGCTGTTTCATCCTTGAAGCCAGCTGACTATGAACTAAAACCATAAGGAAAAATAAACCTCTCTTTCTTTAAATTGCGGATATTGGACAATTTGTCTAAGTAACTAAGACATAAAAAATGCCTTTTTTCTTTTTTCCCCTATAGTTTTCATTTCCTTTTGATCAACTAAAATAATTTGCTGGTAATTATTTACTATAATTCATACTTTGATATTAGAATACTGTTCACCACGGCAGTGATGTAGGCAAAGCTAGGGGGAAAGGCTTGCCTTCTTCAGGTCTCATGGTTATATTGAGAGGAGCAGGTAATGACACAGCAGTAGGCAGATTCACAGGAGATGTGAATGTGACAAAGTGCGCTGTATTCATTTGGGTTGTGGCAGTTGTTGGAAGATTTACTGGGATGTGAGTGTAATGAAGAGGTCATGGATAATGGACTATTTATAGTTACAATAAGCCCTATGTTCATTGGGGCAGTTATAGTAACTGTACTTTAGTATTTATTGGACATCTCATGCCCATTGCACCTGCCACTGTAACTGAGCTGTACATAGTCCCAGTCCCAGAGCACACAGAAGATATGACATTGATTGGAGTAATGCGAGTCACCGATGTCAGCATGCATGGAATTTGGCACAGTTTAGCAACTTCTTCCTTGCTTTAACACCTTCTTCACATGATCTCAGGGTCTCTACTGCTGCCCTGGCCAGCTTGCCACAGGTCATGTACAGTGTGCCTTTTCAAATAACTTCAATTTTCCCATTTAAGCTTGTTGATTTTAAAATGCTCATCTTTATGAACTTTTCATGCAACTTTAATGAGTTATACACTGAGCAAGTCTCTATGCATATGCTACATTTCAGTTTTAACTGAATTAGACATTTGATATATGTTTATTAAGTGGTAAATATAGAAACACACAGAATTTTAAGTGTTTGAAAAAATGAAATAGTGTCTCAAATGGAACTCCAAGATCCCAATTGTATATATTAAGCAAATATTCAATGACAAATAATTTTTGCCAAGAAATTACTTTTAAAAAGCTCTTTAAAGTGTGCTGTTTGGAATTAAGGGCAATAGCATAAACTGTAAAATATAATCAATAAACAATTACATAAGCCGGGCGTGGGGGCACACGCCTTTAATCCCAGCACTCGGGAGGCTGAGGTAGGCGGAGCGTTGTGAGTTCGAGGCCGGCTTGGGCTACAACGCGCAAGGTCGACCTGAGATACATAGTGCGACCCTGCCTCAAAAAAACCAGGACCGGGAGTTTGGCTCAGCAGCTTAAGCTCCTGTCTGGCAGGTGCGAGGCTGTGAGTTCGATCCCTGGTGCTGCAAAAAAAAAGAAAAAAAAAATAACAATTACATTATGACCTGATGACCTAAGCATGGTGGTGCAAACATGTAATCCCAGCACTTTGGGAGGCTGAGACACAAAGACTGCAAATTTGAGCCATTCTTTGCAGTTTACTGAATTAGCAAGATCCTATCTCAAAACAAAAAGAGTAAGTTTAAATTAAATTATATTAAATTTTAGAAAAATTATATTATGGTTATCTCAATGATTATTTTCAAAATAAAATGATTATTTTCTTGACATTTTCTCCATGTGTTAAACTTGAATACATCAATATGTTCAGATTATGAATAAAATTTAAGTAAATTAAAAAGGTATGATAAATATATGAAATAATTGTTGATTATTTTAAACATCCAATATATGAATACATTTAAATAATCTCATCAGGCAAGATGACCATATTGTCAAGGATTTCACAGGACAACTCATATTGAAAATCTGGAAATTACGTGTCTCTCCATCTCTTTTTTCATATTTTAAAGAGAAAAAAACAGAAAAATCAAGAAGCAAACAATAAAAAAAACAACAGCGAAAGCAAAATGGCAACAACAGCAACAAATAATAGTGATATAGGACTTCAAAACAAGATGATAGGAATTTAATAATGATTTTTATATTGTATATTGTTATCTCCAAAATAGTTGCTCAGGTTACAAGCTACAGGAATACAAGGTTGATCAAACAATATTTATTAATTTCCCTTTGAGCAGTCTCTTTCCCTTTTACTGTATCTGTTATAACTTTTGAATCTTATTTACTCTCTCAGTTTCTTACACTAGTGAATAATATGGTGTTTACACATGCAAATTTGATTTATTTCACTTAGCAGCATGGTTTCTAGTTGCATTCATTTACCTATAAAAGCCTCAAGCTTACCATTCTTTATGACTGATCAGTATTCCATTGTATAAAAATGCCACACCTTTTTTATCCATTCCTGAGTTGATGGGCATTTAGGTTGTTTCCAAGATGTGGCTATTACAAATTCTGTAACTATAAACATGGGTACACATATATCACTGTGGTATGATATTTTCAGTTCTTCTGGGAAAATATTCAGAAGGGGAATAACTTGGTCAAATGGAATGTCCAATCCTAATTTTTTGAGGAATCTCCATGCTAATTTCCACAGTGGTGGTACCAGTCTACACTCTCACTAACAGTGGAAAAGAGTTTCTTCCCCCCCTCCAGCTCTGCCAGCGTTTGTTATTAGTCAATTTCTTGATGTTAGGCATTCTTTCTTAAGTGAAATGGTATCTCAGTGTTGTTTTAATTTGCATTTCTCAAATGATCAGTGATGCTGAAAATTTTTTTCATATATTTATTTGCCATTTGTATTTCTTCATTTGAAAAGTATGTGTTCATCTCAGGTGCCCATTTTTGTACTGGGTCTTTAAATTTGGGGACCCTGATTTTCTTCAATCCTTTATATGTTCCAGATAAAAGTCCTCTTTCTACGGGACAGTTGACAAAAATATTTTCCCAATCTGTGGGTTTTCTTTTAACTCTGCTGGTGATTTCTTTCAATGTGTAAAAGCATTTTAATAAGATGAGATCCCAGTTGTTGATCATTTGAAGTACTTCCTGTGCAGTTTGGGTTTGTTCATGAACTCCCTGCCTACCCCTATGTCCTCGAGATTTCTACCTACTTTGTCTTGCAGTAGGTTTAGTGTTTCTGTCCATTTCATTAAAAGTCTATACTTTTGTGTGATACAGCTTTACAAGTACTTGTGACAAAGCACATCATTTGATATCTCTAGTTGAAACTGCTGTCTTTGCCACAAATAATGAAAATTTTGTCCCAGTATGAAAGACTTCTGTAGTATAGAATAGGCATCAATCTTTTATTCCTTTTTTGTTCTCTTTCCCACATATAACTTCATTCAAACACAAATGTAACTGTTTTTCAAATTATTGACACTGTAAAATGAAATCTTCAAGGTAATTCTAAGTTTCAGTATGAACTAACCAATAACCTACAGACTAGATATTCATTGTCATTTCAGTAAGATCATTTCTGCAGTCCCTGATGGTTACAAAATCACATTTTACTCAAACATTCTGGCTGAAATTATTATATATGTGAACTCATAGTGAAGGAAAATTAGAGCATGTGTAATATACAGTTACAGAACAAGAATAAAGAACAAAAAAGTACCCAGAGATAAAGTTTGGAAAATAAACACATTTACCTAACAACATGTCTGCTTTTAAAATGGAGATATATAAAAATATATATTACATTATATATATAAATATATATGTATATTATGCAACTATTTCTGCAAATGTAATTGTGCTCCCATAATGACCAAGGTACAGTTTAAAAAGTTGTTTATGAGATAGGTTTGTCATTGTTCAAACAACAAAGAGTATACTTACATGAATCTAAGGTAAGCCTATATGCAATGTGCCTTCTTGATGTAATAAAGAGATATGGTCTATATGAGATATATAAACCTACTTTTAGCATGTAAGTATACTCTTTTACTGTAAACTTTCTAAGTGAAAGTACTGCATTCTAAAGCAGTGAAAAAATGTATGGCAAAGCAAATACATAGAATATAACATTGCTTATTATCAACTATTTTATACTGAACATAATTGTATGTGCTACATTTTTTATGCAACTGGTGCATTTGTTTAGACCAACATCACCACAAATATGTGAATAATACCCTGGATAAAATATTACAATAGCTTCAGTGTCACTAGGTGAGGAGAATTGTTCAGCTCCATTATAATTTTATGAGGCCACTGTTAGGTATGTGTTCTCTCACTGAATAAAACGTCCCTATGTGGTCCATGTTTATGCTTTGTAAAGAGTTATGAAAAATTATTTTAAAACATGTTTAATTTCCATAGGCATATAGATTTTGTTTTTCATTAGACAAAATGGACAAGCAATACTTTTAATAAAGTGTATTGTGTTAGAAACCAATAATATATAAATACTAGCATCAATAGAAAATAAGATTTTATTAATATAAGCATGTCTACATTTTTTCATTGGAAAGTTTTCCAATTTTTTTCAAAAATTTAAAATTTAGAAACATCATTTCCATTGTGCATTGAAAACAGTTAATGGTTTGAGACTTCGAAGGAATTACTTTTCTCAGTGTAAATATACATAACTAGCATTTAGGATGATCAACCAAAGAACAGCCTTTATGTTTGATAGTCATGTAATTGCTCAATATTATCATCTTGGATTAAGATAAAGTTATTATTATGGAAATATGGCATTTTTTTTCAATTTTTAAATTATAATATACCATTAAAGCTTTTATTTTTAATTTATGAAGCACAACATTTCCACTACCATTACTATAATTTAACATTATTAGAAATGATGCAGATAATGTAATTTATACACAATAATAAAAAAGATAAATGTATTGAAACCAGACAGATCATGTATCATGTAAATTTTGTATCCAGGAGAACATCAAAGTATAGAATCTTAATTTATGTGTTTCTCATAAGCCCTAAGGTAAACATGGTCAAGTAAGTTTAAATAGCATATAAGATAGATATGCTAATTTATATTTTTATATTCCTATTATAGGAGAATCATAGGTGACAGAAATTAAATCACCACTCCATCTAACAATTCCTGTTCTTGTGGTTACAGGGGAAAGCTAAGGGTACTTGCCAGACCACCATAAAACCTCTCCTCTCCAAATACATACTGAGTTCAGAAAATGTTTCCTGACTCCAGGTAACCCATTAGGGCTCAACTACATCTTTAGCGCTTTCACAAGGTGTTGAGTAACGTGTAACTACAATGCTCTAACCAATTTACACAACAAAAGAAATCAGTAACAAAGTGAAAAGAAAACCCACAGAGTGGGAAAAAATTTTAGCCAACTGTCCTCAGACAAAGGACTTCTATTGAGAGCATATAAAGAACTGAAAAATGTCAGGCTCACCAAATTCAAAGACCCAGTCCAAAAATAGGGATCTGAGATGAATACAAATTTCTCAGATGAAGAAATACAAATAGCAAATAAATATATGAAAAAAATGTTCAACATCACTGGTCATTCAAGAAATGCAAATTACTGAGATTTCATGTCACCCCAGAAAGAATGGCTATCATCAAGATATCAACCAATAACAAATGTTGGTGGGGCTATGGGAAAAAAGGAACACTTCTCCACTTTTGGTGGGAGTGTAGACTGGTATAATGACTGTGGAAATTAGTGTGGAGATTCCTCAAAAAACTAGGATTAGTGGTTCCATTTGACCCAATTGTTCCTCTTCTGGGTATTTTCCCAGAGGAATTAAAAACATCACAGCACAGTGATGTATATGCACCCATGTTTATAGCAGCACATTTACAAGAGCTAAATCTTGGACTCAAATGCCCATCAATCAAGGAATGGATAAAAAGATGAGGTATTTTTAAAGATAACCTCTTTAACAAGTGGTGCTGGAAAAACCAGCTTTCCATATGCCAAAAACTAAAACTAGACCCATGCCTATCACCATGCACTAAACTAAAGTCAAAATGGATCAAAGTTTTAAATATTAAAACAGAAACACTAAATCTGCTGGAAGACAAAGTAGGTAGAAATCTTGAAGATATAGGGGTAGGCAAAGAAGTCATGAACAAAAATCAAACTGCACAGGAAATACTTCCCAGAATCAATAACTGGGACCTCATCTTAAAAAGTTTTTGCATGTCACAGGAAATCTCCAACAGAGTGAAAAGAAAACCCACAAGTTGGGAAAAAAATCTTAGTCAACTGTTCCTCAGACAAAGGACTTCTATCTAGAACATAAAAAGAATTAAAGGAAATCAGACCCCCAAATTCAAAGACCCAATCCAAAAACGGGCAACTGAGATGAATACATACTTCTCAGATGAAGAAATACAAATGGCAAATAAATACATGAAAAAATGTTTAGCATCATTGGTCATTAGAGAAATGCAAATTAAAACAGCACTGAGATTCCATCTCACTCCAGAAATAATGGCCAGGATCTAGAAAAACAACAATAACAAATGCTGGAGAGGCTGTGGGGATAAAGGAAGCCACCTGCACAGTTGGGAGTGTAGACTGGTGCAACCATGTGGAAATAAGTCTGGAGTTTCCTCATAAAGCTGGGATTAGAAGTTCCATTTGACCCAGCTATTCCACTTCTGGGCATATTCCCAGAAGAACTGAGAATGTCATACCACGGTGATATATGTATACCCATGTTTATAGCAGCACAATTTGTAAAAGCCAAATCTTGGAAACAACATAAATGCCCATCACTCAAGGAATGGATAAAAAAGATGTGGTACTTTTATACAGTGGAGTACTACTCAGCTATAAAGAAGCATCAGATTGAGGCTTTTATATGTAAATGGGTGTGACTTGAGACCATACTCATGAGTGAAATAAATCAAACTCACATGTGTAAATACCATATTGTTTTCCTAGTGTAAGAAACTGAAAGAGTAAATAAGATACAAAATCTTCGGTGAATATTGTTAAAGGATAACAAACTGCCCAAAGGGGAAAAATAAATCAGATAGGGAAAAGGAGAAAAGAAGGAAGAGAAAAGAGAAAAGATATAAATTTGTATATATACTCTTAAGATAGCTAAGAGGATTGTGTTACTAATTCTGTTAGTTCTTGAAACAAAACAGTTAACATCCACAGGATTAGATGAATTTTGCAAGTCTATATCTGGTAATCTGAGTAACTCTTTTGAAGATAACTATGCAAAATAACAACCCTAGTTATGTTTCTGCCACCTGGTTTTCCAAGTCTGTATTGCTATTGTTTTGGGGTCTTTGTTATTGCTATTTATTAGTCTCTATTGTTTCTTGTTCTTTTTTTTTTTTTTTTTTTTTTTTTTTTTTTTTTTTTTTTTTTTTTTTTTTTTTTTTTTTTTTTTTTTTTTTTTTTTTTTTTTTTTTTTTTTTTTTTTTTTTTTTTTTTTTTTGTATTTTGTGACATTTTGTTTTGTCTTTCCCTCTAATACAGAAAGGATAGATGTACATGTATAGGTTTACACAAGCCTAGAACTTCTTTTAAAAAGCTTACAAGAATTGACTTTATTATGAGGGATGGTATGAACAGCTACTTTGAAGAAAATGAGTCATTATGGTAGCCATTGCTGATTTCCTATCATTTTGTTGTGAAGTCTAGTCATGTTTATATTCTTTGTTTGGATTGTTCTTAGTCTGTTTTGTATTATTTGATTTCAATATATGTGAAAGTGAGGACAGCTATTTTGAAGAGAACAAGAGACTCTATGGTAGCCATTGTTGATTTTCCTATTCTCAGGTTTTGAAGGCCTGTAATGCTTTCATTCTTTTGTTTTTATCAGTTTTATACTATTGTGTTTTGTTTCAATTCATTGTGTGTGAAGATATGAACAACTATTTCAAAGAAAACAGGAGATGTTATGGTAGCCACTGTTAATGTCCTGTTCACTTGTTTTGAAATCCTGTGTTGCTTGCACTGTTTTGTCCTTATCTGCTTTCTTCTTTTCTGTTTTGTTTTTTTATTCTCTTTAAAATAAAATTTAAAAAAGATTAAGTATTTTTATATAATAGAGTACTACTTAGCTATGAAAAAGGATGAATTCGAGGCTTTTATAGTAAATGGATGTAACTAGAAACCATACTCATAAGAGAAATACATCAAACTCACATGTGTAAACATTGTATTGTATACATATGTAGATATATTTATAGATATATCTATATATATATATATATATATATACAAGATAGCTAAGATAATTATACCACTAATTTCTTTTAGTTCATTGAAAAGAACAGTTTGTGCTTTTATTGTTTGGTCAACTTTGCACACCTGTATCTTGTAAGCTGAGCAAAAACCTTGAAGATAACAATATGCAATATATTAACCATTGTTAATTTTCTATTATCCTGTTTGTAAATTTTGCATCATTTCTATAGTTTTTTTCCTTTTCTTTTAAATGAATAAAAAAGATGTTGAGTAAGGTGATGCAAAGATAAACAGTAGTATGAGGTCAGCTCTGAACAACCCATGTTCATGTGTTCCATTATGTGGAAAATACACTCTGCAGTAGAAAACACGGTGTGGACAGGACAGCAATGGTGACTAATGGAAGAAGAATAAGAGTGGGAGGAGTAGATACCTAGCAAATTGCTTAGAGGAGATCAAAATCCCAAGTGTGAACAATATGGAGTTTGAATCTGCTCTGGTTCCTAAAAGAATTTATTTTACCTTTTAATCTTAGCACTATATTTTCCAGTAAGATATCCTGTTAGTTTTCTTACTAATTTATTTTTGACCAATAGCTGAATGTTTTCCTAATTATTACTGCAGAATCCCAGAAAATTCTAAACACACTGACACGACTGACTGTTGCAGAGAAGCAGAGATTTAACAGCTACATCATGAGCATTACTTCAGCATATTTCTGTGCATTCTCATTTTAAACTAAAAAAATACAATTTTAAAATACAATGAACAAAACGTGTAGTCTCAGCATTTTTGAAGCCTGAGGCAGTGAATCACAAGTTAGAGTCCAGCCTAGGCACCACAGTGACTTAGTAAGATAGTGTTACAAAACAGAAAATAAAAGAAAGGTCTAGGGATATAGTTTGGTATGAAAGTATCGATTCGATCCTTAGAATAGAAAAAAAAAAGCAAAGAATAAAATTTATACAGGCAGGACTCAAATTTGTGATCCTCCTGTATCGCCCTCCAACAGTACCATACTTTCAGGCAATTGTAATCAAGCTGGTGTATCTATTCTTAAATTACATTGTGAAAACATTGATGTTAAGGATATTCTATAAAACTTATGGTGATAAGTATTTTAAATAAAATATCAAATATAAAACCAAAAATTTTATATATGTAAAACTGCATTAATTTAGAAATCACAGACAGGAAAAATCACCCTATGAAAAATTAGGGGATAGAAAATGTTATTTCAGTTAACTAGGTAATGACCCTCAAATTTTGGATATTTTACAACAAAAAGAGAACCTTCGGAGTTTTTTCATGTATAATAAGTTATAGTTCCATGATTCTTCCTGTCTTTGATTCAAAACCAGTTGATACTAGAGGAAAAAAATAAAACATCAAATACTGGACAGGATTAATTGCAAATGGAAATATTCTTTTCTTTCCCAAACTTTGTGTTACTGTTTATTATTCAAATGCATTGGATCACTACTCCATTCATTTTGTCCATGAATTTCACTTGCTTTCAGTGGGAGACAGAACTGGAATTTTTTTCCCTTAAGTACCTTTATAGCTCAGGGTAAGTACAGTCATTATGCTTCATCTCCTTGCTATGTAGGTTAGGAAATACTCAATTTCATTTCAATAGTGCTTAGTGATTTTACAGAATAATGGGTCTCCTTTTGGCATATTGGTTCATGAACGTTATGCACTTTATTTTTGCTCTCTCATTTCCCTCCCTTTTTTATTCCTTATCCTCCCATCCTTGATCCCCTACTTATCTCCAGTAATACTCCTTTACTTTCATGTTATCTTCCCCCCACATGCAACATATTCTCATATGAGAGAAAATATGCAATATTCAACTTCTGAATATGGGTCACTTCCCTTAAAAGTATGGTCTCCACTTCCATCTACAGTGAAAGAAAATATTTGCTACCTACTCTTCCAACAGAGAACTAATTTATAAAATATAACTAAAAAAAACTAAAAGCGAGGCCGGCTTGGGCTACAACGCAAGCGCAAGGCCGGTCTGAGCTACACAGTGCGACCCTGCCTCAAAAAACCAGGGCTGGGAGTTTGGCTCAGTGGTTTAAACACCTGTCTGGCAGGCATGAGGCTGTGAGTTTGATCCCCAGTGCCAAAAAGAAAAAAAAAAGCCCCCCAAAAAAAACCCTTTAACAACAAAATATAAATAACCCAATACTAATAAATGGACGAATGAATTGAATAGACATGTTTCAAAAGAAATATAAATGTCTAACAAATAATTGAAAAAAAACTTTCGATGCCTTAGCCACTATAGAAATGCAAATCAAATCTATAATGAGATTCCACAAATGCCAGTGACAGTGCAGGAGAAAAGGAATCCTTCTATACGGTTGGTGGTGTTGCAAAGAAGTACAGCTCCTATCAAAATTAGTATGGAGATTCTTCAAAAAACTAAAAATAGAGACACTATTTGGTCTAGTTATGCCACTTTTCAGCATCATTGCCAAAGAATGAGGACGTTTTAGTAATCCTTCATACTCACGTTTGTTGTGGTGCACCACACAATAGCAATGCCATGGAAACAGCCTGGGTATCTATCAATGAATGCACGGATGAAGAAAATATATACGGAGCCAACATTTTAAACTGTTATAAACAGGGCCCATTCAGTGATAGTGTCTAACTTTTGTGATGCAGATGTGTAATTCAGTAGTATTCGTATGCTTGAATGCATAAAATTACTCAGTTCTTGTGAGAGGATGAAAGGAAATATAAAACAAGATTTTAAAAAGCATTAACTAGATAGAAGTGTGCCCTATGATCATATATATGTTGGCATCAATGGTTCATTCATTAATGTAACACAAAACATGTAACACTATGGCAACTATAAGGAAAAGAAAAACAAATAAAATATTCCATAATTCTTGTCTAAACTTTTGGAACATACAATGAATGAGTTCTAATCTTTATGAATGTTGATTTTATAAGAATATCATTATTCAAAATGATTTACAGTAAGTCTTTCTTATATAAGCTACTGCAAAACTTTTAGAACATAGTCCTCTATTAATATATTTCATGATACAATAGGTATTTTGGGTTCAAACAAACTCAAAATAACTTTTGAATGCTTCTAATGTTTGATTACAGTATTTTTTTTCTCGTACATAATGAAGAATAACATATTGGCCAGATATATTTGAGGTTTTCAACTAGTAGTTTATGCCAAATGTAGATAAGTGAAAAATAATTTATCAAAGGTCACAACAGAATCGGAACTAAATGTAACAATATAACTTACATAACGAAGTATAAAGATGGAAATACAATAATGCATCAATGTTGGTACATATGTCATTCTCTTTTTCATAGCCTTAAAAATTAATCAATAGAAGTTGCAGGTGACTTTTTGGATATATCTGATTCACTAGAACTGATATTTTTGCACATATGACTATTTTTTATTTTGTGTTCTGGTGACTAGTCATGCTTTTCAAGGAACCTTGAGAGCTGTGACTACTTTTGTGGCATGGATAATTCATTTTTAATGGTAACTTCATGTCAGAAGTGGAAGGAAGCTCAGTTACACAATGAAAAAATTAGTATTTCCTCAGATAGCACTTCCAGAGCCTATCACCATGTCACAGTTTCCTTTCAGCTGCCCAGAAAGCACAGTGTTTTCATTTTCAACTCAGATGCTCATTTTTCAATTTCTACATTCCAACTCAGTCCTCTGACTTGTGACCCTGTCTGTTATTCACAGTTGAGTTACACTATTGAGAATTTATTTCAGGAAGTTCGAAGCTGTCTGTTGTTGGCCTGGCTGATTACAATTAAACATGAAAAATGTTTTTGGAAATCTCATGCCAACTGCTCAGAAATTAGTGTTTAAGAATTCACTTGTTACTCCATTATTATTGACATTACTTGCCACTAGGGGTGTGTGTGTGCGTGTGTGTGTGTGTGTGTGTGTGTGTGTGTGTAGGGATTGAAAGAAATACTGAAGGCATTTATCCTAGAACCTCTATTTTTTTTGATATAACTATGGTAAACTCAAGTGAAAAATAGAACTAAATTTTAAAATGTTCACTTCCAAAAAACCAAATATGATTTAATCTATTATATATCACAGAAATAATCAAAAGAATTTGAAAATATGTATGTAAAATATTTTGAATGTTATAAGAGAATATAGCACTTACAACAGGCCATTGTTACTCATGTTTTAGTTCTTATATTTGACAATTTCTACTGGTCAGCAATGTCAACAATTCAATTTGGATAATATTACTTAATATTTATAATAATTCACAATAATTCCAGTACAAAATTTTCACATAAATTAATCAGGGATAACAAAAAGTCATTACCATGGTGACACAAAAGTTTACCAAAAGAAACCATTTTGGAACATGGTTCTTGGCATAATCTAGACATTTATACCATAGCTTTTAAAAATTTTATGGTTAGAAACAAACTGAATAATCATTCTGATTACATTGATAATCAATGGTATTTATTTTAGTTAGTTTTCTCATTGCTGGGAGAAAGTACCCAACCCCTGCAATTTAAAGAAGCTTATTTTGTTTTCTGTGCTAAGGATTGAACTCATGCCCTCACACACACTAGGTAAGCACTCTACCACTGAAGCCCCAAGAGATGTTTATTATGGCTCAGTTTCAGTGGGTTCAGTCCCTACTCAGCTAGCACCAAGGAAAAAAGCACATAGTAGAAAGTTCTGGTGGAGAATAGCTGTTCACATATTACTAGGGCAGAAGAGACAGAAAGAGCCTGTGGGCAAACAGTACACACTTACAAGGCTGCCTTCACGGTAGAATCCATGTTCCTTTGCCTCTTTTCTAAATTTAATTATAATGTGTGATTAGGAAAGGACCAGAGTCTCTGGATCCAGTCCTTTCTTTCTATTTAATAAAGTAGGAAACTGAGACCCAAGAATCAAAGGGACTTATTCGTAGTCACAGAAGTTGAACTTGTCCTTAATTTTTTGCATATGCCCCAGACCTGCATACAGTCTACCATGGACCATGTTTGTTGTCACAGCTGCTTTGCTCCCAACTTTTGCCTTAAGATTTCCTATCACCACCAGTGCCTTTTATGTACATCTGCACAAGTGATGACTCTTGGAGCTTTCACTCAAGATCCAAAGGGACACACACTTCTAGATGCCCTTCTCTAACTGAAATGGAAAGTGCCAAGCTAGTTGTTAAGAATATCTGTTCCCTCTTCTCCAGGCACCCTGATGGAGGTCGTTGATCTCTTTTAATCTAGTGTAGACCCTGCCTTAACTCTTTTCTCTTTACTGTTCTTCAAATAGTGTATAACCCAAAGCCGAACATGTTATTTCCAGACTTAAAACCTCAGTCTGTGTCCCC
>RJWM01030187.1:0-23558 GCA_004363535.1 Dasyprocta punctata
TAGAACTCCATCACATGGCCACATTGCTGTAAGGGAAGATGGGAACCTATGACAAGCCTACGATGGCAGGCAGTAATGCCACATACTTATTGACAGACTACAGCCTGGAGTATGTCTTTCTCCTTAGTCATCTTCTAGCCATTTCCATCACCTCTTAAAGTGCTGACTGAAAACAGTCTCCTTAGTTTGTTCACAATTATGCGTCACCCTTGACTGTATATTTTAAAAGCAAAAGACTAGAAAATGATTACCTCATAAACAGACAAATGCAAGAAATTTTGGCTGTATTATTTGTTTGCTTTCTGTGGCATAATATCAGGAAATATTTTAAACAAGAGGTACTTAATCCATGGATAAGACAATGTTCAAAACCAGTGAACAACAATTAATAATTATCATACACAAAGCTGAAATTAACTTAAAAACTAATTCCATTAAAAATAATATCAAAAGAAATAAAACACTTAGGGACAGATACAATAAAAGAAGTGAAACAGGAATACACTAAAAATTATAAAATATCATTAAGTCATTGAAGACCTAAGTAAATGAAAACGCATCTAGTCTTCATAGATTGAAAGACTGAAAGGCTGACAGGCAGGCGTGAAGTTGTGAGTTCAATCCCTGGTACCAAAAAAAAAAAAAAAAAAAGGAAGAAAGAAAGAAAAAAAGATGGCAACATTTCCCAAATAAATTACAGATTGAACATAATCACTCTCAAAACCTTGAAGACTTCTTTTTTTTCTTTGCATTTAACAAGCTGGTCTGAAATTTATGTAAAGATTTCAGGAATGTAAAATGGCACAAACAATCTTGAAAAATAGCAAAAATAAATAACTCACACTTTCTGACTTCAAAACTTGTTACAAAACTCATCCTCAAAACACAAAGGAACTAGTACTTATATTAGGAATATAAGAATTTTCACAGTAATGTAATGATGGAACTGTGATTCAAATTCAGATTAAGATATAAAATCCATGATTTTCTCACTACCACTTAAGTCTTTTTCAGTTTTTGTTGTTCTCTGTACTCTCCCCAACACCTTATCTAGGTCCATACACTAGCCAATGAATGAAAGAACAGTATTTCTGGTAATAATAGCTATCCTACAAGGCAATAAGTGGTATATAAAGAAGGATAAGCCAAAGAAAAAAATAAAAGCTATAATTATCTATGTGCTGAGCAAAAAACACAGATGGAATTTCTGCTCTCTAACATCATCGACCCATGGGAATGGACTAGTAAGGCCATAAGAACTGAAAATTTATTAGTCAGTTTGGGTCCGATTTAAGACTCAAACTAAAATTAGACTAACAAGGAGATTGCAGGTCTCCCAAACACATGTTGAAATTTAATTACCATTGTAACAGTGTCAAGAGGTAAGACCTTTAATACAAGCCGTTTAAGTCTACTCTTGTAAAAAATTAATGAGTTCAATCTAATTTCTCTCTCTGTCTCTTTCTCTCACACTCTTGCTCTTGTTCTCACTTTTAGACTTCCCAGCCTTTAGCACTGTGAGCCAAATAAACTTACATGCTTTATAAATTAACCAGTCTATAGTATTCATATTATAGTACAAAATAGACTAAGATGACTCATAATTTTCTTTTTTCCTGACAACCTATCACTTTTAATGGGATTCAGACAAATGTTAGTTATGGAAAGGAGATTTTCACATGTATATAGACTCATATACAAGTATTTCCCCAGAAAGCCTTAGAGGACCCCATTAACTGTAAAGATCCTTGGAAATCTTTTGTCATGGAATAGATTGACCGCCTGAGACAATGCAGAATGGTCTAACGCTGTCAGTGACTGATGTGCAACACTACCGACCTGCCTCCTCCAACACAGAGAATGAAATGTTTCCACCATCCAGCCTGACGTTAGCAGCATTGGAGCACTGAATGGCTTTCTAACAAATTTAAACTTGACAGTTATCTTGTCTCTCCCTTATCTTAGGGGATTAGCCCACAAGAACACCACACATTCTCTGGCTGCTTGGGGAACGCAGGCCAACCAGTCTGCCTGCCAGCTGGCCGGCCGGGGTGGAAGCCTTGTTTGCCCAGTGGTGGGGTTCTACCCACGACAGTTGCTTGACAGCAGGGGAAGAATGTCCAGAGAAGATTGTGGGTGAGCACTAGGCCAGGCTTTTCATCTTCTCATGAGTCTCCTTTTATAGACTTAAGAGCTGACCACACACAGTGGCACGCTTTGATAAAATTGAATTGTAGAAATGGAAATGAGTGCAACCAATATCTGTCACATATTTTAGGCTCATTTTTGGGACATTACATATAAGCAGTTATCTTTTGTGAGGTACTAATGGTTAGTGAATATTTTAAATGAATTTATATTTTAGCTAATATAAATTATGTCTATATCATTTTCAAGTAAAGCAAAAGGTATCTGAATATTACTATTTCATTGTCACTGACCTATAAAAGAAACTAGGAAAATGTACCTTGTTTTCTAAAGCCTGCATTTTTTGGCTTATAAAAATAGTAATAATAAAAGTCTTCTTTCTATTCCTTGTATTAGCAAGAGGGTTATTTTACCTACTAAGTAAACTGTCACCTTGGGATAAATTTAGGCCTGAATGATATAAGAATTCAGTACCTAATAAGGGACCTTTTGGGGAGCCAAATTTGAAAGGCTACTATGTCTTCTTACATTTGTTTCTCATTTTCTCTAATTTTATTAGCTTTTAACTTGTTATATTAGATGTATTTTTGTAAGACAATTGCCTCAAATCCTTTTTTGAGTTAAGTAAGGATACAAATAATCAAATTGTAGTGAAGTAGTATAAGTATTAATTGAGTTTTCCTGAGCACATGCTGGGTAAGTACAGGGATGATGAAACAAGAGAACAGTAGAAAATCCTATCCCAGTATTTAGGAGTATCAACTTGCTAAACCACTTTAAAAGGCATACTTTGGGACTGGGGAGATCTAACAAGAAGACAACTAGCCAGCCTTCCTGGTAAGCAGTGCAATGGGTTCCAGGAAGAGAAAAGTCAGCGCTTCCCATGAGCCTACTGATGCACGGGCTGAGAATCACCCCCGCCCCATAAGCAACCTGCTGGTTCGGGGGACTGGCTAAGTAGATAGCAACTAAGGTACATAAAGCAACTAAATGCTTGTATTGTTTGGCTGATTTTGCAGGCTTGGGGTCAGCAGTCTGAGCATCTCTTAGGAGGATGACAGTATGCAATGTAGCAAATATGGGGGATTTCCTTCTATCTTGTCTTTGAAATCCAATATTATTCTCACTGTTTTGCTTTATTCTGATTAATTGCTTTGTTTTATTCAATATTGTTTTGATTGGTTTTATTCGGTTTTGTTTTTGGTTTGATTTTGCTATACCTGATGGAATGGACAACTGTTGTGAAGATAACAAGATATACTATGGTAGGTACTATTTTCCTAGTATCCTGCTTTGAAATTCTGTACCAGTTTTACTGCTTTGTTTTGATTGGCTTTGTTCTGTTTGTTGTTGTTGTTGTCGTTGTTGTTTTTGTTGGATTTTACTATCTTCAAAATAAAAATAAAAAAATAAAAGACATACATCACAAATAATAAAGCTCTCCTTGTCTTTTAGTAGAAATTTTTAATTAAAAACTTTAAATGCATGAAGTAAAAATTATGAATTTCTTAATATATTTCTATGCTGCATACTGTGCGCAAGACACTATTCTAGCTGCTTTACAGGCATCAATTCAAATAATTCTTTTACAGATCTCTAATGTATGTTTGGTGGTTATACACACACCTGAAGAACGGTTAAGTACCTTACCTAATGTCACACAGGTAGAGCTGTCCACTAAGAGATGAAGGCTGGCCAGAGTATCTCTGACCCATTATGTATCATCACTGCCAGCAGAAGATAACTGTGCAGTACTTCTCTGTGATTCTCAGCCCTGCAGTTTCGGGTAGCATCATCTTGGAAAGGAGAAAAAGGAGGTTAAAAGAGAACTTTTACAAAGGGGAAAAGATCCAAGAAAGAGAGGGAAGGTAGGGGAGAGACAGGAGGGGAAGTAAGAAGAATCGTGATGTGTCATGTACATGTGCCCGCTCCCCACCACGTACCTCAAATATATACTAATAACATTTTATAAATTAAAAAACATAATCTGAGTCCAGGTTCCATTCAGACAGCATCATCTGTATTTCCTAAAAGCGATTTTATCCCTGCACACTGGTTAAGAACCATCAAAATAGGCGAGCCATTGACTTTTGTTCATAAACTATAACCCAGGAAGGAGTTGGAAGGAATAGTCTATACATTGAGCACCCTCTTTAAAAATCTTTGAAATATAAACACGATTTAATAGAAGGCAGTTTCATAGTGATAAAATGGTTATGAGGGCTAATAAATCATGACATAAAGAACTAAAGCCATATGCGTCCCCAAACTGCCTCTTTCTGCCAATAAATGACACCATGATCATAGCAGTAGCATGATCCCACTTATATCCAAGGAAAGAACTCAGAGATAGCCAGGTGTGGTGGCGCACGCCTTTAATCCCAGCACTCGGGAGGCTGAAGTAGGAGGAGCATTGTGAGTTCGAGGCCAGCTTGGGCTACAACGCGAGCGCAAGGCCGGCCTGAGCTACCCAGTGCGACCCTGCCTCAAAAACCAGGGCCGGGAGTTTGGCTCAGTGACTTAAGTGCCTGTCTGGCAGGCGCGAGGTTGTGAGTTCAATCCCTGGTGCCGCAAAAAAAAAAAAAGAACCCAGAGATGAACACAGATCAAGCGATCCACCTCTTACAGAATCTGTAGTTTGCATTTTCCATAAATAGCAATGGTAATAAAAAATCATAAGACAGCCACCAACTTCACTAAGGAATGACCATATTTCCCCCATTTTTACTACATGACAAAGAATGTCTTTTTAAATTAAATTTTGTGCAGTCACAACTACATCAAATATCTGTGACAACTTTAATTTGTGAAAGAAAATCACAGAGAATGAGGATCATAAATTAATTTATGCTATACTAAAAAAATAAGGCTTTATTGAGAAGACAGGAAGCAAGAAAGAAGAGGAGCAAGAAAAAGATTGCATGAGAGGGGCAAAGCATTACAAAGCAGTAAGCTAAAACTAACCTGTGTATATTCCTGGACAGTTGTTGATTCTGGTGGAAGAGTTACCATTGAATGTCTTTTAACATAAGCCCTTCTCTCTCTTTCAATTACTTCAACACCTGGGGTTTTTCAAATGCACAAAGGATTTAAAAATTTACAGAGATCACATATGTGAATTATTCATTGGACTCTACGCGTGTGGATGCTAATGTGTTAGGTGCTAAATTCCTCAAAAAAAAATGTCCTTTTTGTTTAGATGCTTTGAATCCTTTGAGTTTTGTTGAGAGCATAAAGAACTAAATTAAAAATTATATATCCTCAAGTGTGCCTGCGATTATTCCTGCCTGACATCAAGTGACTTTGCTAATGAAGACCTTTTATTTCACTACTGAGTTCTGACCTTTAAGAGGTGAGTTTTGTGCCCAGAAACTCACTCTTTCACCTAATTTTGTCTTGACTACAACATGGTGAATAGTCCTGAACTCTTATATAATTTACTTTTTTTTTTTCTTTCTGACTTTGGACTTGGAGATTTATGGAGCAGTTTTACAATTTGAAATTTTTCTGCCTTGAGACTTCAGAGAACCGACCCTGTATTAATTTCAGTAAGAAAAATAACACTATTTTGTAGACTTTTCTAAGAACTTTATTTGTGAAGAAATGTCCTGTTTTTGAGGCTAGGGAGAAATCTGTCAAACAATTTTTTAAAATGGTACCAAAAATTATGGAATTAAGGAATTATGACAATTTGGGCAGGAAAAAAGTTGATCTTTTCCCTGGTAGTACATAAATAGTTATAGATCCAGGCTAAGCAAACACTCTAGGTTAGAATACGAAGCAATTAGTGTTGACAATGAATATTTTATGGCATTTGCAAAACATCTCCTGGGGAGAGGCACTGTGCAGCAGTGATGAGGGAGCAACTTCATTTAACTGCACCCTGCTGCATCTGAATTTGCCGGCCTGGCCTGGGGTCTGTGCAGGGGACAGGCCACGAGATTCCAGATTCCAGAGACAGCTGTACCCATAGCGGGTACTAAGTTCTAGATTTAGAGGCTCAGTTTGGGAAAACTGACTCATATAAACGTCTGTTGCTTTTTTTTTTATTGTTGGGGATTGGACCCTGAGCCTCTGCACAGAGCGGCATGCCCAGCTCTTTTTCACTTTGTACCTTGAGCCCCAACTACATCTTCTAGTCCAGTTTTTCCACCCATTGACACACTGACTCTGGCCTTCTAGCATTTGGGACTGCTTCATGCCACTTAGAGGAGACATTCACTGACTCTTCACTTTCAGTCACCAACTTAGATAAGTTGTTTCATTTCCCTCAAATTTTCAGGTATAAAATTAAAATAAAGTAAAATAAAATATTGATTACTATTATTGTCCTCTCCAGTTATTTCATTTACAACTTTCCTAGCTAACAAATTTTTTTAAAGGCCAGATTCAACTCGTTAGAATCAAAAGTAACCAAACGTCCATTTTTTCAGAAACATTGTAATTATATTTGAGTCTTAAAGAAGAGGTTTGTCTAAATGTGCAGCACTTTGCATAATAAGAAAAAATGCAAAATTAATACAAGGTAAATTTTCATCTATGCTATTACTCTGTTTTTTTTTTTTTGAGATAATAGATCAAGTATCTTCATTGCAATCAATGATATTTACAAAAATTATGTTCTTACCCTATTTGGAATGCAAGCTTCATCTGCAAAATTCAGAAAGAAAAACATGGCATGAAAATGTAAGTGGATCTGATTTGTAATCATGAAATAAATGTCTCATGCTCTACTACCTCCAAAACCAGATTGCTGCATCAAATATCTAAATAGCACACTATTACAGTGATACAGTTTTGGTTAAAAAAGAAAAGAATACAGAGCAAAGACAGTTCATCTTTTGAACATCTAGGTGTGTTAAATATTATATTAGAAACATATATTGATGTAATTTAAATTCTTGCAGTGGTTTTATGTTGTAGTTATTTTCATTCCCATTTTTATAAGGAAGTTAATTGAAGTTCGGAGATCGTATGAATTCCCTGCTCAAGAACATACTGTAAGATCTAGAACCTGATGACCCCAGAATCCAAGCCTTTTAGAAACTATTCCCGCTGGGCATGGTGGTGCACGCCTTTAATCCCAGCACTCGGGAGGCTGAGGCAGGAGAAGCGTTGTGAGTTCGAGGCCGCCTTGGGCTACAACACGAGCGCAAGGCCGGCCTGAGCTACATAGTGCAACCCTGCCTCAAAAAATCAGGGCTGAGAGTTTGGCACAGTGGTTTAAGCGCCTGCCCAGGCAGGCACAAGGTTGTGAGTTCAATCCCTGGTGCCGAAAAAAAACAAAAACAAAAAAAAACCTATTCCCATCAGCTGTTCGGGGCCACCTGGAAGGTGGTGATGGAGAGTGTGCCAAGCTCTCTACAGCATACGGTGGTGACAGAGCAGTTTTTCACTGCTGACAAGGCAAGCTTCTCTTCTACCCATCCTCGGGGCTCTTTTTCAAAGAGCATCTGTTTAAATTTAAGCCTCACATCTTCAGGAAGCAAGCGTCCCATCACTCATAAGAGACTTTTATTTCTTTAAATGCTAGCTGGAATGAGGTCATACTTCAGACCTAGGGTGACAGGTCTTTGTTTAATGTTCAATAATGCATTTGTCTGAAGTTCAAATGAGAGTATTACAGGAACTCTACCGAAACATAAAACTCAAATGGAAAAGTGACAGAAAAAAGCATAAAATCAGAGCTCTAAAAAGAATACAGAATAGATTTCACATGCAAAAGGAAAAACCTAGGGGCAATAAAATAGCAGTAGAAATATATTTCACAGGTGTCATAAAAATGTGTTTTTAGAACAGATTTCAGTTACATAAGACAAAGGAATGAAACCAAAAAATCTTTTTTATTTGCTAAAGGAGAAAAACTAGTGACAACTGACATTAAAAACACAAAGACCTTAAATAATTCAACTCCATGTATTTTAATTTTATTCAAAAAATAGTATATGTATAGTAAACTGTATGCACTATTCCCACATATACATAAGTATAAACCTCTGACATGAAGTGAACACATTTAGGTAAGCACAAACTCAGATTAGGACATAATTCATTTTCAATACCTGGAAGTCTTCCCAACACCCTGGCATCAGCTACTCCCTCTTCTCTAAGTATCTTTTCTAACACTAGAGCTCAACTCTGCCTGTTTTTGATTCTTGCATAAAAAGAATCATACAATGTGTACTTTTTATGTTTGACTCCTTTTGCTGAACATTATATTTAAGAGATTCACCCAAATTGTTGCACGTAACAGTTGTTGGTCCAGATTCATTTCTGAGTACGGTCATTGATTGAATGAAATACAATTTATTCATCCATTCTTTGCTTATTGACATTTGGATTGTTGTCAGTTGTGACATTCACGAATGTCTAATGGAAAATATCTCTTACTCCATGTACCTGGAAGTGAAATTGCTGAGCCATTGGCTGTGTATTTGTTCAGCTTTAGCGATTCTTGCCAAAAGGTTTCCCAAAGTTACTGTACCAATTTCGATTCCCACTAGTGGCACGTGACTGTTCCAAATGCTCCATGCTATTTCCTGGTTTTGGTATTGTTCATTTGATTGATTGTGAGTGTGCCATTCTGGGGAGCCTGAGGTAATACATGGTTGTGGGTTTAATATATATTTCTCTGACAACAAACAAAGTATATAAAATTTTACTGTGCTTACCAGAAATATGGATGTACTTTTTTGGTGAAGTGTCAATTCATGTAATTTGCAGCATTTTCTATTATATCTTCTATTTTCTTCTTACTGATTGCTTGGGATTTTGTTTTTCCTGTTTCTTTTTCTGGCATGCTGACTATGAGTCATTTTTCCATGTATTGAAAATACTGTCTCTCATGTAGTATCTTGTCTTTTTGCTTTCTAAATATTACATTTTTGTCAACAGAAATTTTTAATATAGTACACTTTATTTTATCAGTATTTCTCTTTACCATTAATGTCTTCTGCATCCTACTTAAGAAGATTTTGCTCTCATCAAGTTCATAAAACACATTTCCTGGGTTATCTCTGTAAACTTTATTGTTTCAGCTGTCTATTTTAGATCTCACCACTACCTTAAACTGAGTTCTGTATATGATAGTATTTTCTTTTCTCTTTTTGAAAAAGTATCAATTCTAGTCAGTTATACAGGACAAAAGCTAGAAAGATAGCAAATCACACAAAAAATGAGGACAGCAATTTAGTGTAAAGCAGTCTGAAAACACATATTTGGGTTCTTTGGGCTTGAAGATGGGATCTTCACAATGTATGTTGGGAACTGTCACTGTAACTTTATTGTGAAAGAATAGAAAGGAGAAATAAGTGACTATTTGAACACTAGGGAATACAAAAACTCAGGTTATTCATTGTGACAAAGGGATAAGGTGAGTTCTTAAATCTAGAAATCTTTTGGTGAAGTTTTTTAGGTCTTCTATGTAGACTACCATGTCACCCACAAAAAATAATAATATAAATTCTTCCTTTCCTAACATTATTTCTTTTATTTCTTTCTTTTGTATAATTGCTCTGGCTAGTGTTTCCAGAACTATATTGAGTAAGAACAGTCACAGTGGACATCTTTGTCTTGTTCCTGATTTTAGAGTGAAAACTTTCAGTTTTTGTCCATTTAGTATGATGTTGGCTGTTGGTTTGTCATAGATGGCTTTTATCAGACTGAGACAAAGACCATATATTCCCATTTCTGTTGAGTTTGTATCATGAATGAGTGTTGGACTTTGTCACACAAATGCTGTTTCTGCATCTATTGAGATGATCATGTGCTTTTTGTCTTTTGGTCTGTTGATATGGTGCATTATGTTTATTGATTTGTATATGTCAAAGCAACCCTGTATCCCTGGGAGGTATATTATTTGGCCATGGTATATAATCTTGTTTTGCTGCATTCTGTTTGCCAGTATCTTATTGAGGATTTTTGCAACTACATTCATTAGGGAGATTGGACTGTAGTTCTCTTTTTTGGCTCGATCCATCTCTGGTTTTGGTATCAGGGTAATACTTCCAGGTATCAATTTGAGCATATTACTCCTCTTTCAATGTCATTCAAGACCTTGGGAAGTAGTGGCATTAGGTCTTCTCTAAATTTCATGTAGAATTCAATAGTGAATCTCTCAGGGCCTGGACTTTTCTTTGTTGTCAGGTGTTTAACTACATCTTCAATTTCATTGGCTAATATTGGTTCTTTACAATTTTTATATCTTCTTGATTCAACTTTGGCAATTCATATGTATCTAGGAATCTATCCATTTCTTCTGTGTTTTCCATCTTATTAGAATACAGGTTCTCAAAGTAGGTATAGGTGATCTTCTGGATTTTTACAGGATCTGTTATGATTTAAACCTTTTCATTCCTAATTGCATGGATTTGAGTCTTTTCTTTCCTTTTTTGATAAGGTTGACTAAGGGTTTGTCAATTTTATTTACTCTTTCAAAGAACAAACTTTTTGATTTGTTGATGCTTTGTATTGTTCTCTTAGTCTCCATTGCATTAATTTCTTCTCTGATCTTTATAATTTCCTCCCTCTTAAGAGCTTTGGGCTTGAATTGCTCTTCTTTTTCTAGAAGCTTGTGGTTCAACATTAGGCTGTTCATTTAAACTCATTCTGTTTTTCTGATGTGGAAATTCACTGTTGCTATTTCCCTCAAAGGACTGCTTTCACTTGGTCCTGTAAGCTCCAGTACGTTGTCTTGGCATTATTATTTAGTTGTAGAAATTGTCTGATTTCTTCTTTAATTTCATCTGTGGCCCTCTGGTTGTTTAGAAGGGTATTATTTAATGTCCATGTGTTTATGAAATTTTTGTGGTTTCTTTTGCCATTGATTTCCAATTTGATCACACTCTATGGCCTTATAATATGCATGAGATAATTTCAGTTCCTTTGCATTTATTTAAGCATGCTCTATGAGCTAGCATGTGGTTTATTTTGGAGAAAGTCCTGTGTGCAGTTAAGAAGAATGTACATTCTGATGTTGTGGAGTGACAGACTCTGTAGATAACTCAAAAGTTTATTTGTTCAAAATTTTGGTTCAGTTCTGATATTTCATTATTAATTTTTTGGCTATTTGACCTGTCTACTTGTGACAATGGGGTATTGAGGTCTCCCATTACAATTATATTAGTGTTTATTTGATTTTTCATGTCTGTCAATATTTGTTTTGTATAGTTGTGTGTGCTGGTATTTGGTGCGCATATATATATATATATATTTTTTTTTTGATATCTCTCTTTCTTGGACTGATCCCTTTACAAGGATGTAATGACCTTCTTTGTCTCTTTTAATCAGGGTTGGCTTGAAATCCATTTTGTCAGCAAATAGAATGGCTACCCTTGCTTTTTTCTGGGCTCCTGTCCCATGAATTCAGTCCATGAATTTCCTTTTTAATTAAATGTGTTTCTCATATGTAGTATAATGTTGGATCTTGGTTCTTGATCCGTTCTGCCAGTCTGTTTCTTTTCATTGGTGAATTGAGGCCATTTACACTGATGGTTAAAACTGGTATGTATAGACTTATCCTTGTCATGTTATTTTCCTGTTGTTGATTTCCTTTTTGTTTTCTGCTCTGTGTAATTACTTGGTGAATTCATTCTGGTGGATTCATTCTGTTAGGATTCATGGAGGTGTTGTCCTCATCATCTCTTTCTAGAATGTCCATCAGAGCATTTTGGAGTGCTGGTTTGGTGGTTATGATTTTTCAGGTGTTCTTTATCATGGAATATTTTATTTCTTCATCAAATTTGAAAGACAGTTTTGCAGGGTACATCAATCTGGGTTGAAGGTTGTTTTCTTTTAGGGCTTGATACTTCACTCCAAGCTCTCCTTGACTTGAGGGTTTGTGTTGAGAAGTCTGCAGTGATTCTGATGGGCTTTACTTTATAAGTGATATTTTTATTTTCTCTAACAGTTTTTAATATTCTGTTCTTTTGCTGAATTTCTGGAATCTTGATTATTTTGTCCCTTGGTATAGATTTTTTGGATAATGGTTAATTGGAGTTCTATATGCCTCACTTATCTCCTTGTCAAATTCTTTTTCCATGCTTGGGAAGATTTCTGCCATTATTTCTGTGAACAGGTTTTTTGTTGTTCTTGTTCTTGTTTTTGTTGTTTTGTTTGCCATTTGCGCTATCTCTTGCTTTTTCATTGACTCTGATCAATCTTATGTTATTTTTATTTGCATCATTGAGCAGTTGTTGGATTGATTTTTGTGGTCTCTTGCTATTTTAAAGAAATCTTTCTTTTCATGACCACAAACTAATCATATCTTCTACATCTGATATTCTGTTCTCAAATTGGCTCATTCTGCTGCATATACTTTCGATGGAATTTTTAATTTCCTAGATATCTGTTTGAAGCTGTTTCATGAATCCTTTTCGAAAGATTTTGGAGTCAAAAAGAACTAGGCTCCTATCTCTACTCTGGGGATAACTGTTACTGTTTCAGTTATTCAACTGATATTATGTTTTCACCTGTCAAAATAACACCCACCTCCTTGGGATAAAATAAGAAGACAATTAAACACTATTTATGTTTGTTTTTCATGGTGTCCCCAGCACTTAATCACATAAGGATTCCTTACATAACCAAGAGCCTGGAGCTGAATTCCTATGTCTTGTAATGTTATTGTTAGTATTTGCTCTCTAATTATAACAAGTGTAGAATTTCCATGAGGGCAAAAGGCAAGAGATTGTCAGTGAACATGGAACCTAGGGAAAGCAGACTATCTACTCAGACAATTTTTTTCAAAGCAAAATTAAATTACACAGTTCAATGATAATACACAGAAAGAAACAGAACATTTATCATTTTGAAAAGTCCTTAAGACCACAGAATAGAGTAATTAGCTTGCCTTTGCAAGCCCAAGTAGCACTAGGAAGAGTAACACAATTTCCTTTTCTGGCATATTGCAAAGTAATGTTGATAAATAGAAAATGATACATTCAATCCTTTTACTCATCAAAAAGCCTGACATTGTTGGCAATACTATATTCCCAGGCTCCTCAAAATGTCGCCTTTTGTCCTGCACCAGGAGTATCCACAATTTCAAGGAAGTTTGTTTAGAAACCCAGCCTCCCAAATTCTTCTTAGACCTAGTGAGTCATTTTAGCAAAATTTTCCAGGGGAATCTTATGTGCATAAGTTTTGAGAAGCAATGAACTAGATAATTAAAATAGCTACTGATCAGATAACTCATTTCTTTAAAATAAAGTTAAGATTGAGAATAAAGACACAAAGAGTGATCAAACTGAAGAAATAATCATCTAAATTTTAATTGATTTGCCAAGAAGCGATCCCAGCAGGGAAACCGTATCATTTTCATTGTTTTGTTGGGCAGGGTTTTATTCTTTTTTGTTTTGTTTGATTATGTTGAATCTGATGGCATAAGTAACTATTTGAAAGATAGCAAGATATTATGGGAGACACTTTGAATTTACTATTGGCTTGTTTTGAAGTCCTTTATTGCATTTACTGTTTTGTTTTTGTTGTTTCTGTTCTGTTCTGTTCTGTTCGATTTTTGCTATGTCTGAAGGTGTCTGCAGCTATTCTGTAGACAACAGAAGGCATTATGGTAACTATTGTTGGTTCAATAAGGTCTTGAAGTCCTGTATCATTTATACTGGTTTATTTTGATTGGTTTTATTCTGTTTTATTTTCCTTGGTTTTATCTTCTTCAAAATAAAAAAAAAATTTAATTGATATGTTTTCAAGCTCATTTTGACAGCAAATCTAGGGTCCGAGCCTTGTATGCTCTCAGTCTAGGTTATCATTGAAATTGTTACCTTTTTTGTGTGTAGTGATCTTCTCCTCAGCATCTAATAAAAATCATAGTGATTAAGATAATAATGAACAATTTCACTTATGATTTCTATCTTACCTCAAAAAAAGACTTCTGTGGGAGAAGAACAGAAGGTAACAAAGTTGCTAAAAGAAATGACATAGCACCTTGACTTTTCATTCACAGTTACTTCTCAATTTCTGACTTAGAATCCAAATTTATTTCACTATCCTTTCTATGCCCCTTCCCTTTGGGGAAAAAAGCAGCACTAATAATTGGGCTACCAAATTTCTAAAAGATATGTTTTGACAGTTGGTTTGTGGTAGCAAACTCTGAGGAGTTAAATAAACAAAATGGGTGATTCATTTGAGCCTAAAAGATCGTAAACTGCCAGATGGTTACTCCATTTTCTTAAGTGGGTACACACCAAAGACTTGTTTATGGTCAACTGCCTTCCTTAGGGAAGATATGTAAAATCTTATAAATAATAACCATCAATGATATGTTTGGCTTCAGGAGTACTCTCCAGATACTGTGCTAAGTGTCTTAGATACATTCCTTGATTTGGTTTTCCCAGTAATATAATTAACTGACTTAAGATTTTATATTAGCACAGTATTTATTCATGGTATTGCAATGGTTCAGATGAAAGTGAAGATTATTTTAATATGAAACAGTACCAACAAATTAAGTCAATTAGACAAACGTTGCTCCCTTCCTGCTAGCATTTATCCCAATGCAACAAAGGTTTTGTCCCTCAGTTTCTTGTTAATTTCATCAGTAACACAATGAAACCCAATCTTATATCACATCTGTAAATCTTGTAAATATGCAGATTTCATGAAATTGATAAAAAGTGTACTGAAACACTTCAAGTCACAGGCAGAAGCATTAACAAATGAAGATCTGGCAGAGATCAGAGTAGCTAACGATTGAAGAAGAGAAAATCAGCAAACTATTGACAAGTTATGTTCTTCAAAAAGAATCATTTAAATATCAAAAGATTATAATTCTGCTTTAAATCAAAAGTCTCAAATGAATATTAGCAATCATACCATTGTATAATTTTATCCCAAGAAAAGCAAGGAAAAAATTAACACCTGATTCATTATTTATTTATGCTAATAGATAACATAACTTTGAAGTGTTAGCTATGAATAAAGATTCATTTTCAAGTAGCATAGTTTGAATATTTAGAGAAGAATTTCCAAACTTGCTATACAATTTTAACCTACTTAAAGCAGATTCATTTTAAGTTGATTTTTTTCTGTATCAAACTTGCTCAGACAAGGAGCCTTTTCTGTTTTATTATTGCCCATTTTATGTATTGGGAAATTGAGGCTTTTCATGGCTCCTCAATTCAATTGAGACCACAGGCAGATATTTGGTCTGAAAGATCCAGTTTTGGTTCCTAGAAAGTGTGGCTTCAAAAATTAGGATCTAAAATCATTCTAGTACTAAGGATTATTATTAAAATATTAATAAAAGGACAAAAAGTCAACTGAAGGATATAAAATCAACAAGATGAGAGAGAGAAACTTTAAATCCTTGACTCCCAAATTTGCCAAAAGTAATATGATGACATATGATACTGAGTAGGACTCGTGAAACTCATTGAATTTAACTGCTCACCAGGGTGCTTCTTCCCCCATAGAGAAATTGAATGCAACTGGCACTGAAAGAAAAAAACGTTTTCTACAAGTGTGCCATTCACTAGGTTATTCAAAACAAAGCACACTGAAAGATCAGAGAATATCTGGAACCATGAAATCATGTCATCCAAGTTCAGAGTTATGCTCTCCTTAAATTTACAGATTGACTATGTGATGGGTTACACATGCAAACTGAGACAAATGATGCAGTACAGACAGGAGCTCTGGCTACAACCTTGCATTTATAGGCCTACTTATGTGCTCTAAACTTCATAGGTGTAATGCTACTCGCAGCAGTGATAAATTCCTTCATGAAATAAACCGCAGAATAAGTAGGATTTTCACTAGGCTTCATTACTCGTAATTCCAGCTTCTAAAACACAAATTTTTACCCATTCCTTCTCTTTATATGTTCGAAAGAAGATAAACTTCCTCCAATTGTTAGTCGGATCATCGCAATACTCCTGCAGGGGAGTGCAGGGGGAAGACTATTTTCTATGGTCTATTAACAGAGGTCTCATGATAAATGTAATTTTTTTTTAGAAATTCAAACAAAAAGAATTTGTGTTACTGGAAGAAAGATGGAGTTGAACTGAAGAAGTTAGACACTTGTTAACACCAATATATAGAATCAACTGAATATGTTAAACTGCTTCTTACAAAAAGTCAATGGAACAAAGAAATTGCAAAACGTAAAGTGTTTTCTAATTAAAATTCATTTGTCAGGATTGATGGGTAAAAATGACCTTGATGACCCACCACGAATGAAATATATTTAAGCTAATAAATCCTAAGCATTGGCCATGCTGTGTGACTTATTCTCCCACATATATAATTTGATTTATTCTTTTTCTCACTGTGTATTAAGAGGAAAAAATCCAAATGCTTCTTGCCTTTGAATTCCATGACACAAATTATGACACAAATAATAGGGTATAATTTAAAAATTAATTACCTTGTGATGAATGTTTAGTTATACACGTATCTATGAATAATGACACCTTATTTAAACTGAATATTCAGCTATGCACGTTCAGAAGGTACTGTTATAATATATAAACTAGGATGTCTAAAGTAAGGTCATATAAAGTGGATGGATTAGGTTATCCCTGACTGTATAAACACATGCTGGTTTGGAGAAAAGGTCAAGGAGCTTTGAGGAGATAATGTTTAAATGGTAATAAAAATGAAAATTACAGGCAGACCACTACAGCTCCAGAATGAATAAACAGTCAATTAATAAATGAAAGAAACATTCAGTCAATGACTAAGCAAAAAGCCTATAGACAAATTGAGAAAGCGTATGAGCACAAGGTCTTTGGATGAATATTTACATAAGAACAGATAAAACAAGCAGCCATTCCATCAGGGTACATGTGGATACAATAACAGACATCTCTCAAGGGCTCTAGCACAGCAGAAAATGGCTTACACCATCTGGCCATATCTTATCAGCTTGGGGAATCCATCTGGGCAAATCATTCTTGTGATATTTTTGCGTGTAAACTGGAATAATCCTCTCCTCATCTGGAGACTGAAGTGCTGACCACAATCATAGTCACCTCATTTATATGACTCAACCAAAGGAATGTGTGCATAAAGGTACAAACAGCTGCTATAACAAATGCCACTCCACACTACCACATGTTCATCTAAAGTTATGCAATTTCTAAAACATACAGCAAATACCGAACACCACTGTGGGCAGAAGAAAAGAATTTGTAGTGTACCAGGCTTTCAAATGAGATTAAGATAAGTTAAGTCTAGACAAAACAAGGTAAAAACTACTTATAAAGAAAGACTGGTTAAGAATACAAGGAAAAAAGTCTACAGAATCACAAGGAACTACCAATTAAATGTGTTATTCCTATCACTACTCCTACAATGTCAAGTAATATGAATAGGACAGAAGAGAAGATGGGAGCTAGACAATATTTTTCCCTCAAAATTAATATCAGTCAAATCTTAACTAAAAAGTTCGCACTTCAGGGCCTTGTATTGCAAAGGGTTGGGTATAGTAGAAAATCTTAGGAAGAATAAAAAATAATTTAAAATATGCTAAGCCCTATGAAACATTAAAAATATTTAGGTAAGAATATGGATAGTCCTGTCATTTGAGATCCTTGACTCCTTTTGTTTCAGCTCAATATGAGATGATACATTTGTTTACTGATTTTAGCTAAAATGGAAATCTTTATAGCCCTTTTATGAAAGAATGATATAAAATCCTGTACAGACATGATTAGATAGTACTTCACACTCACTAAGATGGTTATAATAAAAAGATAAGCAATAAGTGTTGATGAAAATATGGACAAATTGGCATTTTCATACATTACTTATAGGAATGCAAAATAGTGTGGTTACTTGGTAAAGCAGTTCATTATTTCTTCAAAAACATCACATTGTCAGTGTAACCCAGTAATTTTACTCCTGTGCGTATACATAAGAAGTTGAAGTCATATGTATGTATGCACAAAACTTGTGCTTGAGTGTTCATGGGAGCACTACTCATAGTAACTAAACAATCCCTATGTCATCTATTAAAGAATAGAAAAGCAAAATGTGGTATATCCATTTATGATGGAATATGATTTACTCATAAAAGGTATTTATATATGCTGTAACATGGATGAAGTTTGAAAATAGTATATTACATGAAAGAAACCAGATACAAAAGGCCATATATTAAATAATTCCATCGACAGTCATTGTTTGGAATAAGCAAAGCTGTCAAGACAGAAAGTAACTTTGTTGGCACAGATAACGACAAGGAGGAGTGCCAGTTAATGGGACCAGATCTTCTGGAATCTAAGATGGTTGCTCAACTTGGTGACTACTCTAAAAACTTCTGAATTACTTACTTTAAATGGGTGAATTTTACAATATATGAATAATATTTCAACTTTAGAAATACCTTGAATAAATGAAAAGTGAGTAACTAACATTAGAAAAATAGGCATTATGTTTTAGAAAAAGTTTTGTCTTATCACCCAAACTTCTACAGTTTCCAAAATATTCATCAAAAGGATAGTACACTTCAGCTCCTGTTCTTAGAAAAAGTGAAATAAAAATTAAAAGACTAGAATTGTGAGATTATTAGTATAATAATTTCCATTTCAAGTTGAGCCAGATGTACAAAAGATGACACTCCATGAAATGTACAGAAATAAATTATGACTGTAAAAGCAATAATTATACAGAAAAGACCCATTTTTGGTTGGTGTCATCAGATATTAAGTGGAATTAAAGAGGGTATAATTTCATTCAAACTGTGAGGCAAAAGGGCATCTTTATAAGACATGCAGGGTGAAGGTCCAAGAATTTCAAATTGTGGGAACATATGCAAAGACTAGGGGATCTGAGAGAGTAGGTCAGCTTCACACATCTGCAAGTCATTCTGCAGACCCACAGGTTAAGAGCTTTGCAGAAGAGCTGGTGAGGCTTGAAAGGTTTGTTCTTACAGTGAAAGAGAAATGAGCGCTAGTCCATGAGAGGTGGAAAATCCTCAAAGATTATATTCAACAAAGTGAAGCATTCAGATTTCGATTTAGATGTTGAAAGAATGTGGAGCAAGAACAGAAATCCAAGACCAGATACTGGGAGATCCTTAGAGAATAAATGATTGGGGCAGGTAAATGTTGAAGCACTATGAGAAAAAGTAGAGATAAATGACCAGGTACAGGGACCCCTAGGAAGGCACTATGCACGGAAGGAAAAGGAAGAACGAAGAATGTCTCATCCCTGACAGGCAAGAAGAACAGCAAGGTCTGTTTGAGTCATTTGTTTTTCTAACAAAGTACCATTTAAATTGTAATGTTGAATCTGAATGTCTCTTCCAGGTATAGCAATCTCGAAGCTAGAGTTTTAAACAGCAGCAGAAGGAGAAACTTTGGGTTGGAAGTATGAATTTGCAGGGTCATTAGAACATGTTGGGAATGATCAAGTCCCCTCCCCACAAAAAAGAATAGGAAAAACAAGGGCAAAGACCCCAAAAGCATCAGAGTGCTGGGTTATGGGCAGAAGGCACAGATCTTGCTCATATTGTTCATTAAGTATTTATCAAATGAACGAACAAATAAATGTCCAATTTGGTCCCAAGTATAGCAGGCGGGATGAGAGGGTGTGTACGGAACCAAGAAAGTGAGATGCTAAACAATTCCTTTCTCATTGTGTGTGTGTCCCAGTGAGAAATAAAACTGAATCTTGCCAACATTGCCTGAGCATATGATACGGGGAGTTTTCAGCTCAAAGATGAGATAGTCAAGGAAATAAATAAGGGCAAATAGAGAAGGGAACTGAAGCCAGAGTGCTGGTCAGGAAGAGGAGGCAAACGCAGCAATCAAGAGTTACAAGGCAGCACAGGAAACGGGCTAGACGCAGACTGGAGCAGTGTTTTGAAAGATAGGTAAAGCAAAGGGCAAAGGGATGGCTGGCTGTGCCAAGCACTGCTGCTGTGTCAAGTTAGATGAGGACAATTATGACAAAGCAGAGGTCACTGAGAACTTACTGAGTCGTGCGTGTGTGCGTGCATGCCTGTATGTGTGTAATGGAAAGAAGCATAACTGTTCCAGAGAGACTTTTGTGAGTTTCTGCGAGGGAGTAAGAGCAACAACAGGTTTAAGTTAAAAAAAAAAAAAAAAAAAAAAAAAAAAAAAAAAAAAAAAAAAAAAAAAAAAAAAAAAAAAAAAAAAAAAAAAAAAAAAAAAAAAAAAAAAAACCAGCAGCAAAAGAGGAAGTGAAGGAAACGTAAAACGGGTTTGGAGTTTTGCCATAAATGGGAGCACAGATGGGCAGAGCCGGCGTGGGAGTGCGGTCAGCAGAGGACTCCCTCTCTGTGGATAATGTATGGAAGATGGAAGACGTTACAGCACCCAGCTTAAGCGTAGGGATGCATCAGTGCATGAGGTGCAGGAAAGAAGCCGCCAGAAAGCCTCTCTGCAGCTGACCGACAGCAGTCAGGGAGGCACAGGACTGACACCCCGGCAGAGGCCGGGCGGCCATGCTCATCCCTTTAACAGCAGGACAGGCAGGGCCCAGATGTAGGAAGGGTGATAGATCCAGTGGAACTTAATTCTGCAGATATGGGAGGAAAAGTAATAAATAACATTCCAACAACAGGAAACCAGAATAGCTAATTTAATTTCTATCCAAAAATGAATGCGTCGTATGTTAAATGCTGACTTAAATGGGACATAGCATCATTACTTAAAAATAATGTTATTTGTAATATAAAGTAGCTCCAGTCTGTTAGAAAATGTAAAGTCAAGATGCTGTAAAAAATTTGAATGCTGAAATTAGAGGGTTTTTACATCTCTAATTATTGAAACCATTTACATTAAAATCCGTCTGAAGGAACTTTTAACACAACTGGAAGATTTCTGCAGTCAGTTGACTAGCCTGACATTAAACAGGAAGCCACCATAATAATATTTACCTTATGGATACATATCCAAATCAAACAAGCTCAGAGGGATACATTTCCTCACAAAAGCAATGGAAAATAAATGGTCTGGTAGTGGTCTTCTTAGTTATAATTCTCTCACATCACTTTTAAATAACTACAATTTATTTTACATAAGAAGCCTTCAAAATTCCTTGTCAATGGATACACCAATGGATGAATAAATCTTTAAGAAACATTAAGGACTTTTCAGGGTCCTATGAGTAACTGTGGAACTTGCTTCTCCTTCTAGAACATTCTCCATTTGACTCTTAAAGCAGCAAAAGCAATTTGTTAGGCCCATATCCATATCTTGGCTTTTCTAGAAAAAATAATATGAAGAATAAATTTATCTGACTAGAGCCACATTTTTACTAGAAACTTAAAAGAATTAAATGGGCAAGGTGAAAAAGATTTCAAAAGGGTTTTAGGACATACATTATTTCCAAATTTAATACCCAGTGAATAATGGGTATGATTTTATTATGACCCTGTTTCCATTGATTTGTTTTGCAATTAGGTTTCCTTTATAGTTAGTGATTACATTTGCACTAAATAAAATTTTATAATACTGTTTCTAAAATTCAGAGGTGAGGATGTGTCTTAAATAATCAGGATTTTTATATCAAACGTGGAAAATAATATTTAAAGGTAACACTTTGTATATGGTGATACTCATTAAAATTTATTAATTTAAAAATAGTTGTTTCACTACTATTAAGTAGTAAGTGGTTACCATAACAGACCATGAGGCCAGGCATGTGACACATGCCTGTAATCCCAGCACTCAGGAGGCTGAGGCAGGAGGATCACTGTGAATTCAAGGCCATCCTGGGCTACAAATTGAGTTCAAGACTAGCCTGAACTGCATAGCAAAACCCTATCTCAAAAATATAGTAACAATAATAGTAATAATAATGATAAACAACCATGAATTCAAGAATGTAGTAAAAAACAATTACTACTAGATCAATTATTGACAATACTATGATTATATATGTATAAATTCTGATCAATAGATCAGATATCCTACTCTTTATTTTGCTTTTTTAACAAGATTTTTTTTTACTAATAAATGAAAAAAATATTACCAAAAAATCTCTCTAGGATTTCAAAAGGCAATCTCTGTGTCTACATAGGAGGTGGGTCCATTTTTACCCCTTTACTACAAATAAATGTGTCATAAATACTAGTTGGATTAAAAACAAGTTATGAACTGCAAACATATACTAATAAAAATATGGCAGGAATTAAGGAGGTAAATCTATCTAAAAGAGGATGAAAACTGGGCATAGTAGCGCACACCTGTAGCTCCAGCTCTTGGGAGGATGAGGCAAGGGAGTCGCCACGAGTTCAAGGCCAGAGTAGGCCATGTAATGAGTTCAAGGCCAGCCTGAACTGCACAGTGAGGTTCTGTCTCTGAATAAATAAATAAACAAGCAAACAAACAAATAGATGGAGATGAAAAAAGAATCGGCATGTATTCATACATGTACCAACTCCATACAAGGACTGCAAACATTATGTATTGTAAAAGTACAAAAAAAAAAGATTAGGAAATTTCATTTTACTTTTCCATAAAACAAAGATGGGAAGGGGGGAGGGAGGAAGAGAAGGGAAAGCAGATGAAAGAGGACACATTATTATAGGCTAACTGCTTACAAGAGTCTCAATTTAAAACCACGTATCAGTAGTTCTGCCATAGTTATAAATGACCTGTTGACAGTTCATTTAGCCTCAGAATGGTTTTTTAAAAAATCATGCATGTTGCCATCACTGACCCAAATGTCAGATGTTCTTTTTAACATTAAAAATATGTTTACAACTTAAAGCAAACTTGAATGGCTCTTGTTCTAGTGGTCCTTTTCAAACATACCTCAAAAGTGATTCATAGTCTTGGCTCAATTTGGTGGATTTTCAAAAGTCTGTTAAGCCTTTAAAAAAAAAAAAGTCATCATTTCACATACTGTTAAAATTTGCAAAGGTGACAAATGAATTCTTACATAAATTATATATCCATCTTCACTCTTCACTTTCCTTGGCCAGGTAAATGATCACTTGTATTCCTTGCCATCACAGAGAAGATGTAACTTCACAAACTATACAATGTGAAGTGTTAGAGAATGTGATAGCTTCAGGTGAGAAGGCATGTTTGGGCTGGTGAATTCTTAAACTAATGTCTTTGAAAAGTGTGTATTTGGTTTCCCAGGCCCCTACGTACAGACCTGCTGGACTTGCACTATGGTCCTGTCACTTTGATACTGAACTAAGACTGTCTTTTTTTGTTTGTTTCATAGAGTTAATGTGGGGTTTATTCTAGTAGAACCACTGATTAGAACAAAATGTAGATAGTATATTTATTTTCAGCTGCAGATGTCAGAAAGCCCAACTTAATAGCTTAATCAAATAGTCATTGAGTCAATTAACTAGAAGAAGAGAAAGGCAGGGTTTAGAGTGATATTATCTCGTGACTCTAGCTAATTTCCCTGCACTTAAAAGAAGGTTCATCTTCCAGGATGCAGTCAAACAGCTGCAGAAG
>RJWM01030188.1:0-23663 GCA_004363535.1 Dasyprocta punctata
GTGGCTGGAATAGGAAGCACAGGTACGAGTGGAACCATCATCCCTTTCCTCCCCCTAAGCAAGCTCCCAGCACAGGTGCGTAGAGAGCAACATGGTGTAAAATGTACAAAGTCTTCCAAGGAAGAAGCTGATGGGGGCCATGACTGCTGGCACCTCATTTGTCCATCACTGCTCTTAGTACCCACCAGTCAAGCAATTCTACTGCGGGAATGTAAGCATTCTGAATATTCACTCATTAAAACCCCCTCTTGGAAAGAAATGATGACAAGATACAGTGATTGTCTTTTTCTTGACCCCAGAAGACACTGATACTGGAAGCCCAAGACAGTCTGTGTGAGCAGTAGCACATAGGAGGCAGAAATGATGGACAGAATGGAGTGAGCTCAATAGGCTTGGGACACAGAGGTAGCCTAGTGCTGAGACCTGCCAGACAGCAGTGTCAGTTTATCCCAGGGTATTTATCCCAGCAAACAGAGCAGGACAACTGCCTAGTGGTTTTGTTTTTTGTTTTTTTGGGTTTTTTTTTTTTTCAGTATTTTGTTTAGCTTGATTAGGTTTGGTCTTCGTGTGTGTGTGTGTGTGTGTGTGTGTGTGTGTGAATAAAATTGTGTCAGTTTGCTGCTTTTGTTTTACAATCTTCTATTATATAATTGTTTCACAATTTTCTATTTACATTGCAAACTAGGTCACTCTTACAGATATTTAACTTTATTTGATCATTAGTTCCCTAAAGTCATCCTGTTTTTTCTCGCTTGTCATTCCTACTTTCCTTTCTTAGCCTTCTTTACTTCATTTCACTGTATCTTTCTGTCTTTCTGCTGTTTTTTAATCCTTTCCTTTTACATACTATTACTATTAATCTAGGTATTGTCACTATTTATTTTGTTGTAGCATTTCTATTACTTTCTCTGACTTTTCTGGGTTAGCAAAATAGTAAAGATTTTTTAAACCAATTAGTAATTATTTGATAATATATGATTAGCTTTTCAATTGTTTATGCTTTTTTAGTTCCTGTGTCTTCTCAAAATATTGCAAAGTCTGAAACTAACACCTAGGATAAAATATAAATTTCCATATGAGATAAGCCCATAACTCTAGACAAATCACAAGTTGTAAGCCACTTACTAAAATAATCTTCGCGTGACAGTAGTTAGACATCTAGTCTTTGAAATTACTACAGAAATTTATTTTCTGAAATGATATCAGAAAATTACCAGGTTTGTGTAACGGAATTGCTACTAAGGTGAAGAATGTATTTAGAATTCCAAAGACACAACTACAAAAAAAAACTCTCCATTACACATCAGAGTCAAAATGCCAAAGACTACAAACACAGCATATTGAAAGTTGTTAAAAAATGTTTAAGAAGCTTCAAATCACTTATGAGTACAAATTCATCAATGTATACCAGATTTATTAACAGATTCAATAAAGGCCAAGAATGCTTAGAACAATGTATTTCAAGCATAGAAAGAAAATAATTGCCAACAAAAATTACTGTATCATGCAAGGATGTCCTTCATATTCAAAGGAAAAATTAAGATTTTCTGTGGTACTAAAACATTTGTGATAACTAAACTAGCACTGCCAAAATACTTAAAGAAATTCAGATCTAAATGAAGAGGATAATAATCAGGAATCCAAGGGAAACAAACTTATTGCGAGAGTAGATTAGTAAATACTAAGAAGAAATTAAATGCTAGAGAAATGACTTGAATTAGTACATATTTTAAATTATAATGCTTAGCTGTGACAGCACATTCCTACAGTCCCAGCATTCTGGGAGGGTGAAGTAGGACTATCACAATTTTGAGGTTAGACTGAGCTACATAGACACTTTCTGAGAACAGAAAAGTGCTAGGAATATAGATAAGTGTAAATGCCTTGAGTTCCATTCCAAATAGACAAAAATAGCAATTAAAATAGTAGTAAAAATAAGACAAAATAAATAGTCTTAATTTTCCAACTAGAAACACATACATATTGGATGTAGAAATAAGACCCATGTATTTATTTCCTGCAAGAAACTTAGCTAATCTGCAAAGACATACAAAATGACAAAAGCTATTCCAAGTAGCTGGATCACAAAAATTAAGAGAAGTAGCTACAGTTTCATAAAACAAAGGATATTGCAAAATAAAAATGGTCAGAAGATATAAAAAGTTAAAACATACTGATAAAGTGAATAATACACCAAGAAGAGATAACAAATGTATGAATATATGTACACTGAGCATATACACACGAAATTTCATAAAGCAAGCATGATGTGGCATAAATGCACAGATGCATCACAATAAAATTATAATAGTAGACTTCAGTAATTCAGTTTCACAGTAGAAAAGTCATCCAAAGAAAAAATTCACACAAACAAATCTGAATAAGATTATAAAATGCCAAGACTTAACAGATTTCTACAGAGTACTCCATCCAACAATAACAGAGGACATATTCCTTTTAACAATGCTGAAAGTGTTTCCCAAATAGAACATATTTTAGACCATAAAGTTCAATAAATATAAAATAATAAAAATAATTTCATGCATCCTATCACACCTCAGTGAAATGAAGCTAGAAACCAACAAGAATAAAATACACAAATTACACAAGCATATGGAAATTCAGTAATGCATTCCTGAATGGTTAGTGAGTCATGGAATAAATCAGGGTAGAAATATTTTTTTAATCCTACAATCATAATGATGAAAACAAAATATTTTAGTGTCTGTAGGACACAAAGCAAATATTTCTTAGCAGGCACTTTTATATCTATGAGTGCCTACATTAAAAAAATAATTCCAAATATGTAAGGTGATATTGTATCTCAAGATCCTACAAAAAATAGTACAAAGTAAATAAAACTCATTTGATGGGAATAAATAATACAAATTAATGAAATTGAAAGTAAAAAACAATACAAAAGATCAATGAATCCAAAAGCTTCATTCTTTGGAAAGATAAATGAGATTCACAGGCCTTTAGGCAAATTTAGGGAAAAAAGAGTGGGTCCAAATTAATTATTAGAAGTTAAAAACATGAAATTACAAAAGATACCACTGAATCTTACACTATCATTATATATTGTTTTGAAAAGCTGCGAAAAAAATGTTTGAAATTTTACATTCTAACAAAGCAGAGAATTTATTTATATTTGAAGTACAAATAAATAAAAGAAAAAATAAAACAGAGATGTCAGACAACTAGAGGTTAGACACTTGGAGATTGGACTGGGGCTGGAGAATGGAGGCAGAAAGGGAGAAAAGAGTAAAGGGCATGACAATTATGAAATATGATATATGCATATATTAATTTCCAAACCAAGCTATTTTTATTGCAATATGCACTAATTAAAATTAATATTGTCTACAGCATTTCAGTAATTTTAATCTACTGGATCTCCCAAACTTAGTTGTGACTTCAAATTATGAATAGTATTTCATTTAAACATGATCTGTAAAATAGAAATACTGTTCAGACGTTGCAAGTTCTGTTTGACAATCTCAACTGTTTCTAAAATCTTAAGAAAAAAGGGACATTTTACATTCTCAATAAAGAAATTATCAATAACATGAGTGGAGTTTTCTGAATGTGTTTTGGAAGACAATGATGCAGGTAGGTAAATTACATAGTAGTCATGACTTTAACCCCAAATCCCCATTGAGTGTTCACTTAAGTATCTGCTTTTGAACTTTGCTTAAGACACCTGCAAAACTTCTTGTTCTATGTCCATAATTTATATCTTTCCTAAGCTGTTCGTCTTCCTCCTTTTCACAGTTATATTATTTCTGTGGTTTCCTCAAAAAATCCACAGAAACATCTATTATCCAAGCATAAATAGACCCTTCAGTTTTCTGTAAGGAAGTAAACAGAACATTTATTTTTTGCTGTCAAAATTGCAATATTAGAATGTTATGCATAGCAAGACAAGAGGGCTAAAAATATAACTCAAAGCTTCAGAGGGGTTGCAGAGCTGGCTGTTGTTACTTGACGTCCTTCTATTTCTGTCATACATTACAAAGAATTTTGAAAGACACATTCACACACGTTAGACATTAGAATTAAATCAACTTATGAAATTGGGTGGAAAAGCTTTTCATCTGTAGTAACACCAATTGAAATGATTCAATTTATGTAATTTTTCAAATTAAAATTGTGCTTAATTTGTTGTACTTTTTGCAAACTAACCAATTTAGATTCTGAAAACCAATAGCTAGAAGAGTTGCTGGCAATAATTATATTTCTCATTTGGCTATTATCAGACAATGATAAAGTCGTTAGTTGTTTTTCCTTGCCAAAAACATAGTTAAATAATGTATGCCACTTCTTCAATGTACATGAGGATGGCACAACAGTCTTGAGTTGTATCTGTTCTGTTAAATTAAAAAATACTGTAATAGGCTTAGGTTATTTATATGTGATGGTGTGTATCACAACAATTTGCATGAATATCAGGTTATAAAACTTCATTGGTAAGAAAAATAAGGTTGTTGGATAAGAAGTTCTCAACAACATATGGTATATGAGTAACCAATTAAATAAATATGTGTGCTACAGACAGGCCTTCCAGAATAACAAAATAGTAACTCATTATGAGTCTATTGATGCTCATTTATTCTTACCTAAAAAAAGCAAGTGTTTTAGAAACTGAACTGCCAGAAGCCTAATTATTATGATACTGCTACATACATTTAAAAAGAAGAAAACCATTAAAGTGATTGATAGTAAAATAAAGTATGACTATGTATCAAGTGATCTGAAACCGTGAATGTTTAGTCTGTTTTAAATCCATTCACTGTTTTACTAGAAAAATAATACCTAGAAAATAGTCAAAAATGTTTATTGCCTCAGTAGTAATTATTCAGTAATAATTTCCAGATTGGCACCTGAAAAAAATATTCAGCAACTTTTAAGCACAGGGGGCAATGTGCCATGCTGACATTCTGGAGGCTACAGATAACTGTATTTTTATTTTTAGGTACAGATTTAAGTGGTATAAAGAGAACTGAGTCCTCTGCTCTTCCCAATTAATGTTTTATTTTTAGGAAAATTTGTTATAAAAATTTAATTATCCCTGAACAATTTTGCAGACTATTATATGGCCAGTGTTTCTGTATCAACTCTGTGATATAGACTAAACATATGGACATGGAGACAGAAAGTTTCTAGATGAAAAATAGAATTGACACCAGATAGAGTTATTTTGAGAATAATGGGAACCTATATAAAAATAAAGAATCTCAGAGAAGGGAAATTTAATATTAATTTTAGACAGCTGAGTTTCAATGATAGGTGTGGTGGGTACTGAGAATGTGTGATTAAAGATAAGCAATAAAATTTCTATTAATCAGAGATCTATTTAAATAACTTTTAAAAACTCCTCTTTTTAAAGAAATTAAAATAGACACATGTGAACTGCAAAAAAGTAGGATGAATATCTAAAATTTAAGAAGTTATTACAGTAAAAGACACATTGCTATTACTCCAACTCCAAATAATCCTCCTTGTTTAGAACACTGTGATCTTATCATTCTTTCCACATTCTGAAGCAGTTTTAGAATCTTCCTCTACAAGTGTCTTTATTTGCACTGCCATAGTCTCCCAGATGTCCTGAATAGATACATTTACCTTCTATGATCATTTTGACTTTGGGAAAGAGCCAGGTGTCCGTGGTCCCAGACTCAATGAGTGAAGTGAATGATGACACACTGCAATACTTTTTATGGACTACCCTTTGTGTTGAATAGCACTTGACAATACCAATCACCAAATTTAATGACACTTCATAAAGATATTTAAAAAGCAAAAAGAACTTCCAGGACCTCCGGAAAGTGTCTAGGATGAGGCGTAAGTGTATTTTGGGGTGGGGGGTAATGGCAAGGTGACCTTTACTGTAATAATTTTTAAAATATATTTAACACACATCATATTTTTTATCAGACCTGGTAATTGCATATTTGTTAGATGTATTACATTCTCTGAAGTATTTAATTATCTTTAGTCTTCAGAAAACACCTGTGAGGATAATATTATCTTTATGCTTATTTCATGTATAGGGATAATTTGCTAAATTTTACAGTGTTACAAAAATGATGAAACAGGTGCACACGCCATCTATAAGAAAGCCTGCCCAAGGAGGCAGAAGTACAGGCTGAACAACCGCCAGGCATTGCTTGCCAGCCCTGTTAACTTGGCTCAGTACTGTGACAGCCTAAAGGAAGAGAACCTGTACTGGAAAATTCTTTGATGCTCCAGATTAACTTTCCATTCTTGCTCATACGGTTTTCTGCCTTAGGCTTTCTTGCCCTCTGGCGCCCAGTAGTGTTTGGTTAACAAGGAGCACCTAGAAGAGATAAAGCAGTGAGGGAACAGTGATGTTGGACAAATTATTTCTCAATCTTCCACTACCTGAGGCTTCAGGCTGGTTTCTTTCTACCTGTCAAAGACCACAGAATTCTCTCCTCCAGTTTTTCACAACTGTTCTTTCCTCTTAAATTTACACTGGAAGAGAAACTAAACTTTGAATATATCAAATTTCAATTCAGAATTTCAAAAAGAAATAAAAGTTTATATCAAAGACTCTTATGATTTCAAATATGCGTATTAAGATCTTTAATTCCCTTTGTGTGACTAGTCTAATTTTTCCCACAAAGACTTTCATACCACAGAAGCTGTCTAGCTTCCTTAGAAGTACCAGTTTCCTAATCTATTTGCCTTCAAAGAGTTTTTAGTAACCTTAAAGGTGTAGTATACTAATATAGTTTCTAGTACTTAGTGATGGTAAAACTAGAATTTACAGCTGTGCCTTCTCATCAGTTAGTCAAGATGAATTTGGAAATTTGACTTCTATTATGACCTCTTCCATCAACTAACTGCATAAAGTTATATGATCTACTTTCTATTTTGTTGAATCATAATAAAGTGCTATATTTTATAGTATTTTTATAATTTTTTAAATTTTTCTCTTCTGTTTATGTTTTTATTTTATGAATGTATAAATTATTTTCTTTGAAAAGTTGTTCTTAGACGTTAAATAATCACAAAATCATAACGAATAGAAATCATAATTTCTTGAAATTAAACTTACGGGTAGAAACACAAGATTTTTAATAGAATAATAATATTTCGAAAATTGATATTTATATTACTATCTTAGATAATTTTTCATTGCTGAGACAAAATATCTGATACCTACAAGTTAAAAGGAGAAATGATGTATTTAGCTTACAGTTTGTAGAAGTTTCAGTCCACAGTCAAGTGGCTCCAGGCAGAGTGGCATGGCAAAGGAGAGAGAGTTCATGGTAGGGCAGGCAGGAAGCAGCAGGCAGTAGCCAGTGAAGCAAGCCTCTTTTTCTTTTATTCCTTCCAGGCTATGAACCTGGGGGCTACCCACACCAAGGGTGGGCCTTCTTATTATCCATACATAGAACTATGATAAAGTGATTAGTAGCACACACCCTTAATACCAACATCACATACATGGATTCAGCCAACTCCCACCTATGAATCCTAAGTGAACATCAAGGTGCAAGTCATAACAAGTACATTTAATACAAGGAGACCTATTCCCCATAGACTTAAAAGTTTTAAAATATAAGCAATATGAGTTTCTCTTAAAGTTCTCAAATGTATTTGCTGCGTGTTTATAAATATGGTATTGGACAATGATATGAATATCACCAAGTATTCTTGACTTCTGAAGCACTATAAAATAATTTTATATTACTATAATAATGCAAGATAATTATAATTGATTTGAAATCATCTGTTAAGCAAACTGTAAGAATAATTCAGTGCTTGCATTTTCTCAAAGTACAATTTATGCCAATACAAAAATGGCTACAAACTGTAAAAGGAAATTTCCTTTACTCATGTTTTCTTATCTATGTAGCGTAAGTATTTTTTTGAAAACGTGTAATAAATCTATTCACAGAAATGAAGCTAAAATATCATGCATGTAATTCAACTGTAAAAATCTAAACCACAAAAATAAACAAATTTCGTAAATAAAGAGAAAAGGAGAAGCATATCCTTGATTTCTTTGAGCAGAAAATTTGTTTTAATCTAATGCCAAAAATGTCAGGCTTATCACAGTATAGCATGGCCTGTATTCTTGGGCCATCAAAATAAAATTCCTTATAAATTATCAAAATGTTTTCCTGTGCTCAACATTCATTACTACTACCTTCTACTGATTGAATTTCAAATGTTTCACACTTAGCCAGATACTGGTCAAGTCAAGCAACTCCACCATCTGGACTACATAGAAAATTGACAGAGAAAGGTGATACGCTCTAATTCAAACCAGCACAACATGCCTGTTGTGTCTTTCAATTTGCATGTTTTTTTCTATAAAACATAGTCCAGGTAAGATTTTCCAAACAAAAATAAGTAACTAAGATAAAATGATGCATAAGATGATGTAAAACATTGGCACAGCACTTGCCTGGCAAAGGTGAGGCCCTGAGTTCAATTCCCGATACAAAAAAATTAATATAATTAAGAATATATAAAGAAGTGAAATGAAAATTTTACAATTACTGGAAAGTAAAGCCCCCCCCTTTCTTTTAGTGTTTGAAATGTTAAATGTCTATATAATTAAGAAGCTTGAGGAACTTGTTTATCTATTTTTTAATTTTACAGAGGTTCAAAGACAAGAGTTTGCCTTAATAGTAACAAGAATCTTTGACTTTGATATTTTAGCAATGACTCTCAGGTGCAGTCGCTCAGCCAGTGGCTGACGTGTCCCTCCCCTTACTTCACTTTGCACTCCCGTGAACTGGGACAGTCTGCTTCAGTGTCCTCCTCCCTGACTGTTGCATTTTTGAGAAAGCAGAAGGAATCCTAAAATGACTAATATTAGGGAGAGGAGTATCTGGGCCTCTTATTTGTATACTGGACATTCAGAGCAAGCCTTCCAGAAGATTCTCTAGTCTCAACTCTTACTCTCTCTGAAACAGACTTATGCCCTGCTCCATAAACAGTGCATCCCAGGCATTTCTCCTGCTTTAGTCTGGGAGAAGTCCCTTCTGCTTTGTACTGGTCCCCCTGTGTTGCAGCACAAGTCCTGTCAAAATAAAGACATGCTTCAGTGATCCTATAAATCTACTCACAATTTATTTCACAGGTAGTGTGGGTTCCAAATGTCCCATAAATGTACTTATTAAAATCATAGACTTAATATGGACAGTGTGGATAAATATTCAGAATATTTAATGCCAAAGAGTTCCAGTGACCAGCAACCAAGGATTAGCAGAAGCAGAGACTCAGAAGGTAGTAGAGGTGATTTATGGAATCTACCACAAGCTGGTATCAGTTGGTGTTGGATGGCAGCGGCAGTGACTAACTACTAGTTGTATCATTTGTTGGCATCCACAATTGCCTGGCATCATTTGGTAAAATCAGAATTGCTAGTAGAGCTGCCCTTTATCCCTTCACTATTTACACCTGAATAAGCAAAAAAATCCTAGGCTGATGAGAAACTTTGAATTTACTGCATTTTCAGTTGTATACATGGTATTTGTCATGTTAGGTGGAATTATGAACTGCAGATGTCCTTACTTGGAGGCTAAAAACTTACGTTTGAATGTCAAGTTAACAGTAAGTGGAATGTGATGGTTTATTTTAGTTGTATCAACTTATTTAGCTTTATACCCACCCTGGGATTAGTAAAGCATCTTTGTGGGTATGTCTGGTTGGGTCATGGAGACGTAACCATGGTCATTATGTATGATCCCTTACTCCTTTCTTTCTGATGCTATTCCCCACTCTACTTCCCAGGCTCGATGAACTAAGCTACTTTTCTTCAGCATGCCTTTCTGCCACGATGTTTCTGTTTTGGAGTGACCAGACCATTGACTGAATACACTTAAAACATGAGAGAAATTAAATTTCTCCTTTTTTTAAAATTATAGGTGTCAAGTATTGTGTCTAGAAACAGAAAGTTTGATTGATACATCAGAAAAGGTTAATAAACTGACTAGAATTGTGACTTAATTGAACACATAAAATTATAATATAATAATGGAAATTAAAGACAGAATAGTTGTATTCATAAACACTTTTGAATATGATATGTGATTATCCACACTGAGGCATAAAAGATAAATCAGTAAAAACTAATATAAATATATGATTAAGATAGACAGGTTAATCTGAGAAAATGTAAAATAACATTTTATCAGAATATGAAGAAATAGAAGGAAGCATGAACACAGAAATATTTGAAAATACAATTACAAGAAATTGTAGATATGATAAAAGCAAACATTTCCAGGTACTTGGTAGTGTCAAACAAAAGTGACAGATACACAGTCAGAGATTCTCAGAGTACCAAACTATCTCAGGGAGATAATTAAAAGATGGAGCTGCCTACTACTAGGAGAATAACAATGGAGCTGTTGTACCATAAAGTAAAGTATCACCTCTTAAATAGTAGGAGAGAAAAAACATTATGCTTAAAGCATTTGCAACTAGAATTTCCAGTGACTATTTAAATGTATTAAAAATGAAATCCTGAATATTGTGGATTATTATCACAAATCTGAAGAAAAAATATTGTAAATCACACTGAAAGTAATTTTATAAAGTAAAAAAAGGTTTAGAAAAATATGATTGGAAGAAATACATTCTTATCATATGAAATTCCCTATAATGCAATTCTATTAGAATGACAAGGATCCTATGAAGGCATCTATGATACAATGGGAAATAAAAGCAGAAACATATCTGGGTCAAAAATCAAAATAGTGCTACCTGCATAGATCAACACTCAATATTTATTGGGGGAAATTTAAAATATGAAACTACAACAGCGGGTGATAATTTGTTAAAATCTGAGAGAAGTGTGTCATATGTAATGCATTGCAAATATTTTTGTGTGAATAATTATGCTATTAATTGACTTTAATGAAACATAACACTTTTTAGAGAAAACTAAACCTAAATAAAATGTATTGAACAAATAATTGACTAAGAGAAAATGGAGTGGAAGCAAATAGCCAATCATAAAAGCAAAAATGAATAAAATATGTAGACAAGTTGAGAAACTTTAAGAAATATTCTCTAATATTAAGAGTGAATGCATGTGAATAAATAATTAAAACAAATATGGAGAAATTTTGAGTGAGCAAACATAAAGCTTATCAGAAAACACCTTTGAAAAATTATCTGCTTTTATGCTGTTTATTAAGAACAACTAAAATCATAATAGATATAATAATGTGAAATAAAACTGTCAAATGCATAAGTAATTGAAACCAAAATAGACTTGTAATAAGTATATCACTATGATACAAAAAGATTATTTCAATGAGTTTTATTGCATGAGGCAAAACACTATATTCACTAGGAAAATATGCCTTCATTTAACATTTATCCTAACAAAAGTATGATTTTATGCATTTATCATCTCTCTATAGATCCGTGCACCTAACCTGTGTATTATCCACCCAGAGGTATCTATCCAGCCATACATATAATGCAAAACCTGATACATTAAAGAAGAAAATGACATGTCTGTAGCTAAAGAAGACAAAAAAATTAGAGTCTAGAAAATTTTAGCGTCAATTTTAGTATTTGTATTTATCATATGAAAAGAAATAAGGAATATGCATTCATTAAAATGCAAACCAAAGAAAGAAAGAAAAGGCAGAGGAACTAAGGGAGGAAGGAAGGAAGGAAATAGAAAAAAGCTACCATAATGAAATTTTGTGAGTATAAAACTATAAAGTATATTATTTTGTCACGATATTATTAAACAAAATATTAAGCAAGATAACAAAATTTTGCACAGAGATAATCAAGGAATTACCTTTGAATTGTACTTGTGGAAAGCATTTATTAAAATCATAAAATATAAAAACAAAAAAATTGAAAATATTAAATGTCAAAATTAATATATACAACTAATACCTCATTTGTATAATATTATATAGTACATTTTATTAAAAAGCATGGAAGTTATGCTTTGAATACTAACTTCACCAAGAACAGGAGAATAAATGTAGACAGGAGTTGAAATGTGAGAGTTCTTATGCTTATAAGAGAATATATTCATGAAATGAAAAGTACAAAGTAGAACATGACGTAGAAGGTGTTCCTTTAAAAGGGTTTATAGAACTGTCAATGCATTATTTCTAAAAAAAAACACAGGGAAAGGAATCATATACAATGCTAGTTATGAAAAAGAAGACAGCATAGTTGCCTTTCTTTGAAAACAATTTTAACATGAAAAAGAACCGATGATTTTGAAAAAAAATTAGGCAATAGAATGGATTTCTAAGCAAATATCAACTTGAAAAGCTGACAGAAAACTTAAATCAGCTAATTACATAAACTTAAAAATAGTGGATGACTTTCACACTGCAATACATCTCCGGTGTTCCACAAGTTTTACTAATTCTTTAACTTTCACCGAGTTAGTCCTCTAACTTGTGATTCTCCTGCCTCAGTCTCCCAATGTGCTGAACTTACAGATATATACCATCACACCTGGCAATAAGTTTATTACTAAATTTTTTTGCTGTAAATTTAACCAATCAGTTATTTACTTTAGAAAACTTTTTAAAATTGGTGTTAATATATAATCAAATACTTTGGAAAGAATAAAGCTAGAACATAGAGGTAAAAACCATTTTCTCCTAATAACAATGCAATGTAAATTACTTAAGTAAAATGCTGTATTTTAATTTTAATATATAATTTTAAGTAATCTTTAGGGAAAAGAAACAGAGAAACTCCAAAGGATGAGATCCTAGTATAACACCATGTATTACAATTTTTGTTTGCACAACACGTAACTGTTATTTAAAATGCAGTTATTACTAGAGAACAAAATACAAAAACATTATTAGCCCAACTGACTTTGCACTTAGTGTTGATAATATCTTTAAACGATATTGAATAGAAAGACTTAACAATTGATATAATAATGAACTTTTCAAAGACTTAAGTATTCACAAAACTGAGTCACAGCAAATTAAAGAATATTAATGAATATTTTATTCCCCATTCTGAATCTAAAACTGTTCTAAAATCAGTGGTCTAAGCGTAGAGGTAACAACAAAGTAGAAGACACATACTTCACTGCAACTTGGTTAAGCACTTTTCTGAGCCATAAAAGAAGGATAAACTTGAGACTTTTACACGTGAATGGATGCAAATTGAGACCATACTCATAAGTGAAATAAATAGACACACTTGTGCAAACATCATATTGTCTCCTTGGTATGGGAAATTGAAAGGGTAAATGAGGTCTAAAATGTACAATAGATACTGTGAAGTTTGAAGAAATTTTTTAAAAGGAAAAAAGAACTAGGATGAGGAAAAGGGGAAAGGAAGGAAGGAAAAATGAAGGAGAAAATGCAAGTTAGTTATAGCATTAGTGTCTTAGTTGATTGAAAAAGAAGGTTTGTGCTAATGTCAGTTGGAAAGTTTCTTATGTCCCATCTTGGACTCTGAGTAATTACTTTGAAGATGATGATATGCAACATAATAACTATTGCTACTCTCTGAAAAATTCTTTTGTACCTTTTTTCCATAAAATAAAAAAAGAAATACTTTATTTGGGTCTTTCTAGGAGTTATCAAAAACAAAGACTGGCCATAAGTACTGACCAATGAATGCAAAACAATCAATCAATATGATCACAGATTTGCTATATAGCATATACTTCATCAAACTTGGCATATTGTTTCTTGCATATTGGTGGCAGAGTCAGGAATCCATTCTACAAATTCTGTTCTGTAAATTTAGGTTAACTTATCTTTTCATGAAGTATGGCAACCTACTTCAGAAAGAGAATACACTGCTCTGAGGACACATTATTTGCTGATTTTTCTTTAAGAATCTCTAATAATTTTTCTTTGTAGTGTTTCCCTCTCCATCTTTAGTGTATTGTCAATTTGTTTTTTCAATATATTCAAAACTACAGATGCCTGATGAAAATGTAGTAATTTGTATATTCCTCTTATCTTTATTTTTCAGTTTTGAATTATTTCCTAGAAAAAAATACTTTTTTATACATTTTATGTGATTTTCCCTAATAACATGCAATAAAAATATATAAACAAATGAATATGCTTTCATTTTCTTAATCCAGACTAGACAAATGGCAATTCCTTCAAAGAAAAATGTGTTTGATCACAGGACAATGCTATTATGAAATATCCTAATGTGTGTCATTTTAAATGTTTAATAAAATAAAAGAGTATGTTTCCTTTGCCTCCTTTTCCTTCTGTTTATTTGAACATTTCTCAGTTAATCTTTCATTTCAAATGTTATCATTACACTGTTGTTGTTATCTGTTAAAAACTTGAAAAGTGTTCTGCAGAATCTAATCCTCTTAGATGTCTTTGAAGCAGTCAGATTCAAGAAGACTATTTTCAGGAAAGATTAAGGTAACTGAAATTATAGCCATCCTTGCAAACACTCCCATACTTAGAAATTCAGATTTAATAAAATTAAGTACTTCTCTTCATTTATTGTAACATTGTAACTCTAAAACTACATAGAATTTGCTAGATGAAAATATGTTTAAATGCATTTTATGAATTGCACTGCATTTTGAGACAACATACACCAGGGCTAACTGCATTCTGGAGTTGCTTAACTTTGTGTTAATAATTTTTAATATGCAAAGCGAGGAAGTAAAAATCATGACTAGTTTTACACTGTTTAAAGCTCAAGATGAAATAAATCAGACGCACAAACTTAAATACATATGATTTTTTCTTACATTGAGAACTCCAAAGTATACATAAAGAACAAAATAAAAGATAGATAATAGGAAGTCTGGAGATATATTTTTCTCAAAGGGGAAAGTGATCAAGAGATGGAGGCAGATGGAAGGATGACGAGGAAAGATCTGAGAAAATAAATTAGGGATTGTTATCTACATAGACTGACTCTGCACAAGAGATATAAATATTTTGTACCACAAATGTGTACAAGAAAAAAGAGGAGGGGACTAAGAGATGAGGGAGGAGAGGGAAATGGAATGAAAGAAAGGAATTAAGGTTTATACACCAATTCCCTACAAGGAATGTAAAAATTATATATGACAAACACGTAGTAATAATAAAAAAATTTAAAAAGATAAAATACACTTCCACAATCAAGCAAGATTCTATTGAAGAAACTCCAGAAATCAGTGGGCCAGATTTGCCATGAGATCTCTCCAAAATGTGTTGCAAGCATATATATCTACTCACCAGATTCAGACATGGATTTACTAGGAATGGGAAAATCATATTCTTTATTCTGTTTTATGGACAAATTTATAAGTATACCTAATTTTAGTCATGACTTGGCTAACCGAAAAAAAGTAAATCAGAAGAATATATGAGAATTGATTAAGAAATTAATACATATTCAGGTACTCTTTTTTAAAAGCAGACTATGGTTTGAATATTGACAATGTGTTGAAAGGTTTATTGAAATTGATTATTTATCGAAAATAGGTACATAAGCAATTCTCAGAAACATTATTACAATCCTCAATACACTTGCTATTTGTCAATAGTTATTTTAGTATCTCAGTGAGAGAGCAATTTTGCTAGAATCAGTGCTTTAATTAAATGCTCATACCTAAATAGTCAAACTTGATAATAAATTTATTTTTCTTATTAAAAATAATGCATTGAGGAACAGGGCCCTAAACTGATGTTTCTTTAAAATATAAAGACACATTTTTTCATCACTGTTTTAGACAGTTTTAGATTGCATTTATTCTCACAGGATTTTCTGCAGATGTAAGGTTTCCAAAGCTGTTTTTTGCACAGTGTATGGCAAATACCTTTTCTTCACCTTGCTTTCTTTTCATCTCACTGTATCTGAGGACCCTCTGCACATTAATGTATTTCCTCTAAGTCCAACTATTATCAAATCAACCCTTCATGAACTTCTTTGTTATTTTCAAGGAGTATTACTTTGAGTATTATGTGCTTAGAGCTCAAGATTTATAAGATTCCTTTATTCAATTATGTATTTAACTATTGAAAGTGCCCCTCTCCCATGCTCTCCTCACTTTACATAATGTAACTATGTTTGGGTTTGTCTGAGTAGATAGGTCAACATGTACTAATAACCAATGTAATTGAATTTATTTCCTATAAGTATTTCCTGTAGTATCTACCTGTCATATTTTAAGATATACAAGTAAAATGTCAACATGACCATAATAATAATTCAATTTTACACTTGATGTGTGATTAGCAAATTAGAGATATTAATCAATTATCATGGATTAGTGAATATATAGCTGTATTGAAATAGATGGATAATCAAGTTACATAAATGTGTATTTAAGTATCTTCACTGCAATTGTTTTTATGTTTTCTGTTAAATTTGATAATGTGTTAATATTTCATTTTTTAACTTTAATATTATAGTAACTACCTAGAATAGACTCCTGGGTAATAAATTAAAATCCTTATCACTGTTTTGATGCTTGATATAATTGTATTAGTTCCACTCAAGTGTATCATTGAAATTAGTCATATAAATGATAAAAGCAGTGTTAAACTATTAAAACATATTACTCTGCATTTGTTTTCCAAAAAAGTCTATACATTTTAGTTGTGTTGACTGCATATAAAAATGTGTGTAGCATAATTGTAGAAAGGTTTATATATCAGTATTTGTAGACACGTGAGATCAGGCCACATGAGAAGTCAAAAATTGACAAACTAGGGATAATAATTACATATGTGTTCCAAGCCAATTTATAAAACAATAAAAATTTGGAAACTGATCAAAGATTTTGCCAGTAATATTCAAAAATACTTTTAATACTATTCATAGAGCTTGGGAAAATATTGAAATAAATATATAAGGAGAAGGAGCAAAGGACAGGGAAAGTATGCTCCGGTGGGTACCAGTTGATCTTTAGTATTATGGAGCTGTGTTTATATAGCACAGTAGCATAATCATAGGTGACAATTATGAAGAATACATATGAAGAAGCTAGAACAAAGCATTTTATTAGTGTTTGTTGATTATGCAGAGTAATGGGCTTCGCTGTGGAATTTCACACAGGGGTATAACATAGTGTGATCTTAATCTGCATCACAACACTCTCCTGACCCTCAGATCGTCCCCTACCGATCTGCTTTACCATCTGTAGCAGTCTCCTTTGTACTTTCATGTTCTTTTCTATATTCCACATATGAGACAACACACACGGCATGTATTATTCTGAATCTAGCTTTTTTTGTTTGCCCTGATGATCTTTAGTTCCATCTCTTTTTCTGAAAATGCCATGATTTTGTTCTTCTTTGTATCTGAGTAATACTCTATAGCAAGCTTTATACACTACATTTTCATTATCCTTTCATCCATTGATGGGCATCAAGGCTGACTCCATAATTTGGTCATGCAGGTATCTTTATAGTATGCTGGCTTTAATTCTTTTGAGTATAGGCTAAAAATTCATATAAATAGATCCTACCGTGCCTCTATTTTTAGTTTATTGAGGAAATGTCATGCTGATTTCCACAGTGGCTGTACTAATTTCCATTTCCTCCAACAGAATTCAAGTGTCTATTTTTCCCTACGTCCTTTCTATCATTTTTTTCTTGACAATAATCATTCTAATTGGGATGAAATGGAATCTTAATGTTGCTTTGATTTGCATGTCCCTAATGGCTAAATATGTTGAAAATTTTTATATAATTATTGGTCTTTATTATTTTAAGGTGACATCCTTTGATTTTTTTTATCCTTGGCTCTATCCTTGTAGTATATTTACTGATTTACATGCATTGAAATATCTTTGAATCTCTTTTATGTTTCTAGCATAATTATGCTGTATGATCCTCTTAGGGTGTTGTTCAATTGTTGGCAACTATTTTATTGAGAAATTATCTATTTTCATCTACTGTATGGGCCTGTAGTTTTTGCTTTCTGCTTTTATTTTTTGTTACGTCCTCTCAAATTTTGATAAGAGTGTGATACTGGCTTGATGGAAAAAGTTTTGAAGCATTTCTTCCTTTTCCATTTCAGAGAACATTGTGAAGAACACTGATATTAGATCTTCATTAAAGATCTCATAAGTTTCAGCAATGAATCCATGTTGTCCTGGGCTTTTCTTTCTTGGAAGACTTTTTCCAAGTATCTCCATCTCATTGCTGTTTGTGGATATGTTCATGTATTTATATTCTATCATTTAAATTTAGTAAGTCTTATGTGTATAGAAATTTAGCCATTCTTCTAAATCTTCCAATGTATGGGAACAAAAATTTTCAGAAAAGTTGTTATGATTCCCTGGATTTGGTGAGTTCAGTTGTAGTACCATGTCATTTCATCTCTAATTTTGAGAATTTATTCTGTCTCTGTCTATCTCCACAGTATTTATGTTTTTAAAAACCAATTATTTGTTTCATTGATTTTTTTTGTATTTTATTCTCATTCATTAATTTTAGCTCTGACCCTTATTTTTAATTTAATTTTACTAATTTTGGATTTGGAATCTGTATGTTTTCTAATAACTTGAAATACATTGTTGGGTTGCATATTCGATATTTCTTAGTTTTTTTAAATATAGGCACTCATACCTGTAAGATTTCCTTTTAAAATTACCGTTGCAATATACCACAGATTCTAATATTTTGCATTCTTATAATCCTTTAATATTGAGAGTATTTAAAGGTATCCCCTGATTTCTTTAATGATTCACTCTTCATTGAAAGGTATGTTGTTCGATGCCCATGTGTTCATAAACTATTCTTCTTTTAGCTGTTGACTTCCAGTTTCATTCTACTGTGATCTAATATGGTATATGATATTATTACATTTTTTTAACTTATTGACTTGCTTTACAGCCTAATGTAGTGTGGTCTACACCACTATAGGTGAGTGCATCTCAGGATCTCCTGTAGGGACACTGCTCCTTTCTGATCCCCTGCTGTTGCTGAACTCTGCATGCCACAAAGGCTCTCTACCCACCCCACAAACTCAGTGATGCCTAAGACTCTCAGAACTCAGCAGCTTTTGGTTGGTGTGAGCCCCAAGCTTTGCAGCATCTGGATCTCAGGCAGGAGGTAGGATATTTCACAAACAAACCATGCTAGCATTTGAAGAAATGGTGCTGGATAGTGCTTACCTTGTTCAGTGCTCTTTCTTCTTCTCCTAGATCATACTAGTCACTGCCACTGTCCACCCTAAGACTCACTGAGACATAGACTTCTCAGTGTCTGTTTCTGAGTCCCTAACTCAAACCCTAACCTGGTCTCTTTCTTTCCTGTGTCCTGCAGTTCTAGTTCTGTCACTACTGTTGTGATGATTCACTGGATTTTGGTTTCTCTAGTGCCCTGATCTGTGAATATCTTGCTCCTTAGGCTTCCTCTCACCGTAAGAAGAGATTCAGGACAGATGGACATTAGGTGCCTGTTAAGCCAAGCACCAATAGCACCAGCTGGGCCCCCTCTGCAGTAAGTGGCTTCTTACATCAAGCAGTTAAGTTTTTTTTCCCAAGATGGCACATTCATTGCAACTGGACTGTAAGTGATGCCAGGATCAAGGGATGGACCAAAGGATGGTTCTGCTTGTTTGTCTAAACACTCCTGATACTGGAATCCATCCTCTTGGCTTCCCCTTCTAGTTACCTTTCCATACTTATGTCTTTGTTTGCCCCCTTCCCTGAGTACCTGCGCTTTTTGGCGCTTCCTCTCCAAACATCCTCTGAGCACTACTGTGTGTAGTCAACCACGATCTCCTGCTAATATTTTAAACGGTGTCATGCACATGTGAGAATTTAGAAAGAAATTATGGCTGACTGTGCCATGAAATTATACCATCAAGAGTTAAATCAATAACAAATAAACACCAAGCTTTAGATATCTGTGACCAATTACACTGTATGTTACATCTCTTTTTTTATAGATATTGTTGCTAGTGATTTATAACAAACCTTCATTAAAAATTTAAACACCTTAGTATCTCACTTCCCTGCACACTTTCACCATTCCATTATGTATTTTGCAGTATGCTTTTAGACTATTTCACATGTATTGTTTTACAAAGAAGATTCATGATGCATTGCATCAAGGGAAGCAATAGAGCAAAAACTAAATATTTTCTTTTTTTGTCACTGTTTTCATATTATCGCATTATTTATTTAACTTTAATAATTCAAAAAAGAACAATAACAAATCCATGAACATTACAAATGATTCTGAGAAACAGGAATTATGAATGAAATGGTTAATAATTTAACAATCAGATCTAATGCTGTAGTATCTAGAATTTGCAATTCTCCTGACTCACAGAAAACTATTGAGATAAATGCTGATATTTTATTTTTCAGTCCTTTAGATGGAAATGGATAGCTTAGTGATACGATATGTCTGATTTATTTTTGTGATGCTTCTTGAAATGTTTTATTTTTAAAATAAATATTCTTGTGGCATGATTCTCTTAAGGATTTGAGAATGTAGTTAAACAGGGAAACTTTAGTTCTCAACTTTAATCTAGCCTGTTTGGGGTCTTTCTTAATGCTTTCCACTCAAAAGTTTTATGGAGGAAAATTCCAGTATGTGCCCTAAGTTCAAATTAATAAAATACTGTTTTTCTTCTAAAAAATGTATGCAAGCAATTTTATTCTCTATAAATTTTATAATATTTTATCTAAACATTTTATGGTAGTCGCATAATTTATTTATACTGACTTATTGGTAGAACCGTGAGTATCTTGCCTACTACTTTAAAAATCATTATTTGGTCAAAATTTAGAATACTAGATTCTCAGTATCCCATTTTAAAAATATTTCCATTTACTGAAGTAGAAAGCAGTCTCCATCAGTCTGGATATTCTAAAGTAAATTATATAAAATTTGCACAAAAGTTTTAAATTCTACTTATTAAGATACTTAGTTTTACTATATTTCAATATTTAATAAACATTTATAAAGCTAATGTTATGCATAAACCATGACTTAAAATTAAAAACCATATTTGGGTAAAAGCAGTAGAAACTATAACTTACATACTACTAGATAAAATATACATTAAATGAGTCATTGTATATTTTCTTGATTAATAAATATAATAGCCACAAGGAGAGCTCCAATGTTCTGGGCAAATATTTCATGTCTAATCTGCAGCTTCAGGCAAGACTTTCTAAGGGTTGATGTTTTATTTTAATAAGAAAGCATGCGTTCTGAGGTAGAGAAAAGTTAACTATTCTAACGGACATACTGCATGGAATTCATTACTAGCTATAAACATTTATATGAGAAGATAGTCTTTCTGTGTCCAGTGGGAGTGCTCCTGAATTGTGAAACTAGAGCATGCTGATCAGAGCAGCTTGATGAGTAGGACATAACTGTAGACATCTTTTGATTTATTACCGTGTCACCTTTGTCCCCCAGTTCTTACTATCTTATGAGATTTTATAAGTGCCAATGAATTTCATCCTGTTCTGCTGTTGATTGTTCAAGAGAAAATAGATTGCCAAGGGTCATTGATACAGACTTTGCTTAAGCATAGATAGTCTCAATTTTCTACTAAGTTAACCTAGCAAAATTATTGGAGTAATGGAATGCCCTTCCTCCAGAATTTATGATGATAGCAAATCAAGAGCCTGAAGAGCAACACTGACACCAAGAAGAACATGTTGCCAAATTCTCATTGCCAGGAAGATAAACACTGATGTCTGATGAAAAGAATAGTAAGAGTCATCTCATTAGATAGATTCTATGGCATGATGATCCTGCTGGTAGTTCTAAAGGTGATATATTTTATCTGTGGTTCTGGTTAGTTAATTTATTCAATTCCAGAAGATATTTTGAGTCTGGTTCTCTGAATTTGTTCTTTGTACATTCATTTGTCTAATGAATACAATTTTAAAAATTTACTTTTCAGTCTACATGGACCGTAATAGGCTCTTCATATGAAACTAAGAAACATAATTCCATATAATGTTGCCATAAATGGATGAGAAGGAGACAAAGAAAATTGGTTGTGGAGTTTGTGATTGTTCCCCTTATTGGTAGGTGCTAAATGAAAAATCCAGCCATTTATAAGGAACAAGAATCTGACAGCTATCACTTGAAATTAAAAAAAAATTCTTCTTATAGTCACTGTCATCAGAAAAGAAATTATAATTGAATACAAAGATTTCTGTTAGAATAGTTTATATGCAAACATTTTATGAAAAGCAGCAAAATACAGTGTTAAATATCCTTAGAATATTTAATTATAGATTATTTAATCATGATATGAAATATATAATTCTTATGGTTTAGACATGAAATACACCTCAACATTCTCATGTTTTCAGAGATGGGGACTGAACTGAAAAGGTGGGTCACTGAAGGCATAAATCACAATGGTGCATTATCATCCCCAGTACTAGTTCCCTTTGATCTCTCTCTCTCTCTCCTACTTCCCCTCCTCACCCAGTATGTAACGAATATATATATTTCCTCTGCTATGACATTCAGCTGTGCTATTTCTTCTTTGGAGGTAGTTGACTCAGGAATAAATCCACTGAAATGATGAGCAAAAATAAATCCCTCCTCCTTTAAGATATAAGTGGTATGTATTTTTCCTAGCAATGCGAATGCTAACTAAAAAAGAAAATTGCAACAGAAAATAGGGTTGTTGCTGTGACTATACCTAACCATTTGGTTCAGAAGCCTTTGGAACTGGTTTGTGGAGGAATTTTAAAAATTTGGAAATGAAAAAGAGAGAAATCCTGAAATGTTGTGAGTAGCTGTTGATGTGTATTACTTGTCAGAACTTAGAAGATCAAAATGAGGATAAGAATGTAACTGGTAAGGCCAGGCTGATGAGGTTTCATTTGGAAACAAGGACTGCACTGATATTTTGACTAGAAGCCATGTCTGTCACACTTTGGCAGGCAATTCATCTCCATTTTGCCCATGTCCTCAGTGATTGTCTAAAACAGAAAATTTCAAGGCATCCCTATGTTCAGGCTCTTGCATAGGTTCTGCTGGCTACTTTTATTGGATGTACAATGACAGAAGCAAATGGCAGAACTGAATGATATGATAACAATTCTGCCAAACACAAAGTACCTGGGAACTTGGAGCAAATTAAGGCATAGATGCTGAAAAGACTAGCACTAAAATAAACCAAGTAACTTGCACAGGGACAGAAAACAGACATCTTGAGGGCATTTCAGAAACCAGAAAGACTCCACTCATCAAATGCTCCAAGGATGTGAAGCTGTAAAACTTTCTGTTGAAAAGAAAGCCCCTGAAAAACCTGCTCACTCAGGGCTGCCTACAAAAATACGCCCTGAAGTTTAGCCATCTTGGTGCATAGACACTGTTGCAACCATAGTCCAAATGGGACTGGGCACTTCCCAAGCTGGTATCTTACATTGGAATCTTTTACATGGGGATGGTTTTTTAGGCAAACAGAATATAAATGTTATGGGGCCATGGAATTTCCACTCAGATTCAGAAAAAGGCCTAAAGGACCAAGTAAAAAAGTATGATGGGTCACAGTCCCTTCCAGGAGCCCATGAGAGAGAAGTATATAAAAAAGTAAGAGTATATAATCCCAGGAAGTTGGAGATGCCAGCAACATGGCGTGTATGCCGAGCAGTTCCACAAGAACTGAGGACACTCAGCTGAAAAGAAAGGCCATCAGAGTTACAAACAGTAAAGTCATAGAGGAGAAGCTGCTCAAGTCACGTG